>JAVKLA010000014.1:27282103-27314465 GCA_034782735.1 Sagittarius serpentarius | reverse complement strand
CATCACCCAGCCTGTATTTGTGCTTGGGATTGCCCTGACCCATGTGCAGGACCTTCACTCGGCCCTGTTGAACTCCATGAGGATTGCACGGGCCCACTTCTCGAGCCTGTCCAGGTCCCTCTGGATGACATCCCTTCCCTCCAGCGTGTTGGCCGCACCACACAGCTTGGTGTCGTTGGCAAACTTGCTGAGGGTGCCCTCAGTCCCGCTGTCCATGTCGCCAACAAAGATGTTAAACAGCGCCGGTCCCAGTACCGACCCCTGAGGAACGACACTCGTCACTGGTCTCCACTTGGACATCAAGCTGTTGACCACAACTCTTTGAGTGCGACTATCCAGCCAATTCCTTATCCACTGAGTGGTCCATCTGTCAAATCCATGTCTTTCCAAGTTAGAGACGAGGATGTCGTGTGGGACAGTGTCAAATGCTTTGCACAAATCCAGGTAGATGACATCCGTTGCTCTTCCCTTATCTACCAATGTAGTGAAATGAAAGCAGTGAATGAAACCCATCTAATTATTGATCTTCTTACCTACAGCAGGTTTTCATGCTTGAGAAATGCACTGGATCAGTTCTCCTGTCTTAACAAAATTTTGCTTTTGAAATGCACTCTCCAGTTAAATGGAGCTAACATGCAACAGGTTTAAAAATACAACTAAATCTACGCATTTATCAATACCTTAATTTTTAATACAGTTTTATTTTTTGAGTTTCTTGGCTTTTTCCTTTCTTTTCGTTACGTTCTCAGAGCATTACGGCATGTCCTTCTGAGAAGCATAAAGACACTATTACAAGCCTCAGTACAGTGCAAGCATTCCTCATTGAGCCCCAAAGAGTAATAAATTAATTTTCATATACTGTTTGATCATAGCAGCAGAAGAAAAGCTGAAAAAACTACCTATTAATGAGCTGAACATAGATAGTGACTTCCTGTTACACAGAGATAGTTCAAATCCTTAATCGACCCAAAATCCAGACAGCGCGTCAGAGAACTTCAATGACCCAAGTTCTTAACTTTGCACACTATTTGAATTTAAAAAAAAAAAAGTAGTTCATTGTTAAGGAGATTTGAGTGATATGAACAACCCTAATCTAAAAGCAAAATTAAATTTGGTATTCAAGTATCAAATGGAACCACTCTAATTTAGTGAACGCTTGTTGAAAAAATCCAGCTTGCCAAAATATTCATGAATATCATGGACTTTTCTTTCACCTTGTTGATGAGTGGCTCAGTATATGTAAATTACTTCATTGTATTCTACCACTTTAGAAAATTTTCAGGAAGTAACAGTTTTGTAAGCACCCATACATGCTCATAATTTCTTACAAGAGGATGAAAGCTCAGAGAAAATGATGTAGCTCATCTTCCCTTATGCTCACAAATCCAAAAACTCATCTCCGTAGAGTACGAGCTGAAAAAAAGCCCTCTTGCCCTCAGCCACTGTGACCGCCTGGGTACTCCAACTCCAGAGAATGAAGAGCACTGAGAAACGCTGCAGGAACAGCAAGGAAAAATGGGGCATTAATTTAATTCTGGTTTTGTTTATGTCAGAGTTTATCGTCAGCATGAGGACAGTTTCCACCAGGAGCTTGTTTTAAGAGATCTGCCTGTTGTGACTGTCTCAGAAATAGTAACTTGGTAACACAGATAAAAATGTTTTTTAAATATATTTTTGAAGTGATTGAAATGCTGCTTGTTGTTAGGGGAGGACATCTGCAAAGAGATGGGGCTTGCATTGTATTCACCACTGGGAAAAGTGGAATCATAGTGATACCTGGCAAAGGGTTGTTCATCTTCCCTTGGGTCTGGTTCCCCAGGTGAATGTCACTGGTGATGCTAAGTGGCTTTGGAGAGGTCTTGTTCTTCTGTCCCTAGAGCTCAGCGTCAGAATCGGGGAACTGAATTTAATCTGGGAGTAGAGACAACAAAGCATGCTGAAACCACGTAAGGGACATTTGTTAACTTGCCATACTTGTAAGAATCACACCGCGTGATGTAGAGTGAGAGCGCCATGCAGTCCTCCGTTTCAGTGGTCCCTCCGGCTACCCTTGACTGCCTAACTGACATCTGTCACTCACAAGACCAGCGAATCCCCTGACACTACACGAAGAGAGAAGATTAGTCCTAGCAGCAAGAAGCGTCACATCAGAAAGTCCAGTAATGTTTCCAGGGCCACGCTTGATTTCTGTGACGGTGCTCAAGTCCAGACCTGACCCGGCGTGATTTTGCAGCACGAGCTGACAGCTGTGATCAGCTGCTCTCCCCAAGAGGGTTTGTCAGGGAGTGCCACCCGTTCCTGGAAGCAGTGAGTGGAGCCAGTTAGACTAAACTGGACAGATTGGCTTCTAGCACAGCTGTAGCTTGCCCGCAGGGCCTCACCACCCTCTTCTAAATGCTTACTCCACGTCCATGTACACAGTAGGGTCCTGATGCAAGTCACCCTACACCCCAGAAAAGAAAGACATTACTGCATCCCTAAATATTTCAGCATTAAACACAATATTTTGGTATCAATCATCCATTTGCGTTTGTACGGGAACAGCAGAAAGCTGTGAGACTTCTGGGGAAGAGTTAGAAAGTCAAATTTAGAAACCAGTAAAACATCTCTTTATGCAGAATCTGAAAGAAGTACATTAAATATGGGGCTCCCACTGTCTTCACACATCTTTGCGTTCAACTAATTCCCCCGTGTCCTTTGAAAAGCCAGTCTTCCAGTCCCCAAATGAATCAGCCTATCTCCGAGGTATTGCGAGAAAATGAGAGAACATCACTCCAGTGCACAGCACCTTTCGCTGCTCGGCTCTCCAGATTGAGAGCTCCAGATAAGTCCTTATCTGCTTTCTAGCAGCAGTCAGAAGGCTGCTTGTCTTCAAGAATATAGTAAAGCAGAGTATGTACCTGAGAAAATAGCCATATTTGCAATTTGCTTCCTAAAAGGCAACTACCAAACACAGTAAAAAAGAGCAAGTTGTTTTAAGTATCATGTAACATCCACAATCGCGCATGTGTATTTTGAATGATTCTGATGTTGCAGATATACATCTCCTTTTGAAATATTACACCCAGGGTCAGGTTTCCCTTCTCTTTCAATTTCATTGCTGCCCATTGCTGCCCCATTGCTGCAGACTTCACATAACACTTGCTTCCTATGCTCCCTAAACACTGTTCATCTCTCTCCCCCCCCCCCGCCGAGTTCTCTGGCAGGGGGTTGTAGTGGATGCTTTTCATTTCCTATATCTTTCTGGGTATTTTTTGGAGTCCTTGGAGTCAGCCAGCCTTACCGCATCAGGTCTCATGAGGCCGTTCATTCTCACCCTCTTCAAAGTCTCCACAAATTAAACAGCAGCTTTCTGTAAACTAACACTTTTAAATTACTTCTGTTCACACTTCCCAGCATATTCTGCTTTGCTAAAGAAAATTTCAGGACACATCTCAATGGTTTGCCTGCCTGAACAGGTTACCTGTTTTTTTCGTACAACTCCTCTCACAGCAAGATACCACCAGTAAAAAACACCATCCCACAGGAAATTTCTCTCAAAAACAAGCCAGTCCGCCTTCACCTGGGTTTACTGCAAAACAGATACCGAGGAAGAAACCGCAAAAGATGCTTTCTGAGAGATATCTAAAAAGAGAGGTCTGGGTAACTATTCATATGCACATCATTACTGTGCATATGCAGCACCCCAAAACTACCTGCAGTAGTCCCTGATTTTGATGCAATCAGAACATGCTGAAAAATAGGGGGTTTTGTTTTGTTTTCAAAACAGACCAAAGACAAGCAGAAAAATGTTCACAATATGCACATAAACAAACATGTATCAGTGGATTTCATATAGGCAGACAGAAAAAGGTAAAAAAACAAGAACTTGGGCAAAAAAATAATTTTCGTTTCCCTTGTGTGTTAACCATCTCTGCAAACAGAACTCCCGATTTCTTCATTTTCCATTGGCAGAGGCTTCCAAGTGAAATCCATTTAACGACTGGTCCTCCTAAGGCTGGACTAAAAATGAAAAGTTAACGACAAAAATATTTTTTTAATGACTGAACACAGAAAGAATGCAGAATATATAATATAAATGTGGTATACACCACACATATACCATGAGGGGCACCAGACCACAAACAGGCTGCATTCATATTGTGTAAACAGCACAAAGCAACTATAAAGTGTCGAGCACGCACCTTTGAGAACTGGATCGCAACAGCGTCTCTGTTCAAATTCCTACACCTTTGCTCTGGGCAGGCCTCTTTCCGCTAAGGAGATGATGCTCAGAAAGCATTAAAGAGTTTTAAAAGAGGTTAGGCTGCAACAGGCACTGTTTCAGATATTCCAGATGTCGTTGTAGCTGCTGTAATTAAATGTTTCTAACAGAAACAGGGCAGCCACAAGACGCATCGCCACGGGAAGGGCACAAAGCAGTTCAACATCACTTCATGCTACTTCCTCTTTAGCTTCAGGCTCTCAGATGCACAGCACAGCCTCTTTCAGCAAGATTCATCATTGCCTCCTGCAGCAGTTTTGTTTGTAGGCATATATGAAACAAGTACGTTGTTATGCGTATGGACCTAAAAATCAATATGAAAAAGGTTAAATTCATTTAGAGGTTTGGCCAGAAACCTTGAGTGACCTTCAGTTTAACTGGGATAACTTTATTGTTCTCTACCTTTGGTCACTGATGGTAGCAGAGATGTTCATGGAACATAATGTAGATAAGGAGAAAGACATTACAAAGGATCCCAAAGATATTTCATTCTTGAACTCCCCCAGATAATGACTAGGCAAATATAGTACCTGACCTTCCTATTTGTCACCCTAAATCTTGAGCCGCAGTCAAAATCTGAGAACAAGAATGAACACCGGCACCTTCTGCCTCCTCAGCCTGTGCCACGTCAGTGAACACACTCAATCAGAATTCGAATTTGAGGCCAGAACTAGAGTATACAATATACTATTTCAGGGACCCCCCACAAAGATTTAAAGAAATAGTACAAAAGAAACCAGCAGCCGTGTTTTGGTAAGTGGCGCTTGGTTTTCCAGTGAACGAAAAGCTAGTTGGCAAGATTGAAAGATCACATCTAGGCAACGGCTGTCCCCAAGCCAGGGCAACTGTGGAAGGTTAATGCTTCGGGAAAGAAAACCAGAGTGACAGCCCTCGCGCTGAACACATCACCAGTTTAAGAAAACGCTTTCATTGATTCTTGGACATTTAAGCTCACGTTCACTGAGCAATAAGTAAACAGAGAAGAGGCCTGACCTGAGACCTGTGAAATCACCTGCATTAATAGTGACCAGCAAAGATGACCGAGCGTCAAAGAGGTGCTGCCAAATGATACAGTGCCAGCATGAGTACTGCATTAATCCAGAAGGGAGTGGCCTAACTCTTAAAAAAAAAAAATCCTCTAGTAAATGTTGAGAAATTAGAAAATAGCTCATTTATAAGGCTTTGAACAAAGTAATAGTTGCTGATTTTCAGAAGCTGTCTTTGGAGTTGCAGCTAACAACAACTACTGTTCTCAGGACTGCAAAGTTCCTTGGTTGTAGTAGAAATGAATACTCACACGCTGCCAACCCATCTAATAAAAATATGGAAGAAAAGGAGGTCTGTTGCAAAGTGATTTTGTGCGGGGTAGTTAAAAGGAACGGTACAAAATGTCACCACTGGTAACACCAGCAGATGCCGGGATTCATCTTTCATAGCTCAAGGTGTCAAGAAATTAGGTCTCTGAATTTAAACTAAACACCTTCAGCCGCCGTTATAATCAATGGAGGAAAAACGCAGGCACTGCCCAAGCATAATTAATGTGAACTGTCTTAGATAATCTGTCTTGGGCATTTACATCCTGCAGCTACAGGAAAGAAAATGTTGGACTCTTTCACTATAATTAATGTGTTAGTGCCTAAGTAATAATCTCCATTTTCATCATAATCTGCTGTGATTTCATTTTCTTTTAAATAAATGTTTACTTGGCATTTACGCGTTTAAAAGCTCACAATGAAAGCTTGTCTCCAAGATCTGTCAGAGTGCCTCCCCCTCTCTTACAATACTCACTGTGAAAGTAACACAATACCAGTAAAAATAATTCTAAAAAAAAAAAATATAATAACACAGTGGCCACTAGACAACTCATAAAAATCATAAAAGTATTTGAGGAGAGAGAACCTGGAAATATGTTGACTGAGCTGTACAATATTTATTATTATTAAATTAAACTGACAGTTAAATGAGAGAAGAAATAAAATCAGTTTCCTCAAAATAAGCTAGTTAGCCTTCCTGCCTCAGTTTCCCTAGTCATACACTGTCTTTTATTAAATACTGGTAAGATTAAGAATGTACCTTATATGATCAGTATAAAAGGTATTATAAATTCTATAGCAGAATGTTTTCCCACCAAGAATGAAATAAAAAAACATTTCTGCTGGCAAGGGATTTATGAATAGTTCAGACCTTGGGTTAGGCAAGAATATATCATAAACTCCCAGCTTCTTATACTTGAGTAGACACAAATAGGATTTACTTTCCCCATAATTTTAAAAATTACTAAAAGATTGGTAAGATCCTACTACTTTTTCAGTCTATAAACTGTCTATTATAATCAGTGTATCATTTCAATAATACCCACATAGAAACCTACTTATACACAGCATCTCACTTCTATGCTTAAGGAAGCTGGAAGCTTCCTAAAGTTTACTGTAATCCTCTACCCTGATGTACATTGGAGGTGAAATACTAATCATTAAATCTTTTCTATTATGGTCTGGTTTTCAGATATTCAAAAGATATTTAATCCCTTTGGTATTTCCCTTATTACTACCCCTGGCTGTATATTATGCACTGTGAAATTAAAAGACTTCATCCCACTCCTACGTAACTTTTTTTCAGTTCTGCTACTGCTATTACCTGAGGCAGAAAAGTATATGTGTGAAAGACTACCTTAGTCTTGTCACCAGCATTCATCACACTTCATTCCTCTTCCATACAAATATATACACACACATACCCTTGAGGGCTTAATCCCTGACATCTAATACGTGGGCACATATCCTGAGAAATCAGCTTTGCTGAAGTCCATTTGCACAGAAGACAGGACTTGAGGCAAGGCACAGTCTGACTGCATTTCTTCTTCAGAAGAGAAATATTTGGGAGGAGAGTTTACTCAGCGTGGTTGAGTAAGGCTCAGTCCTTCCCAGTTTCCCTTGTTGGTCAAAATCAGGAGCCAATGCCACGAAAGCCAACGTGGTAGACTGAAAATGAAATTTATTGATGCCTCTGCTAATCTTGATCGTTTTGGAATGTAAACTAAGCCTTTTAAAAACATTCTCTCATAGCAAGTCACTCCTGTGACTTAGGCGTATATAAAATCAGTGATCACAGTCTACAGTTATGGAACTTAATTTATCTCCCAAAGCCACCTTTTGAAACACAGATATTAATAAGGGGAACAGAGAGAAATAAATGTTGAAGGAGATGAGGTGGTAGGGCAAAAACTGAATACACTGAACTTTGTAAAAATTATACACTGCCTTGTTTACACATAACATAATCTTACATTTAAGTCTATTTCATGCTGTCTTATGACTGATAGTTTCCCTTTATAAAACCTCAGCCTATTGGATAAATATACCACCTCCGTACAGTCTTTGCTTATGTTCACAAACCAAAAACTTCTGACTGTTGCATTTTCAGCTCAGCAGAATTTTTTCTCAACTGAGCAACAAGAGGTCTTTCCCACGTGAAGGGTACGCTCACAGTTCAGTCTCCTTGTTTGCAGAGCTTCCCACTGAAACTCTTGGCTCTGTGTGGAAAGTAGTTTTTAGCGCTTCGTATCGCCACGGACCCTTTTGTGTTCGTGGATGAAGACGTACCAGAGTGCAGGAAACCACCTCTATTTCTGTTTCCCTGTATACTGCACCTGAGAGAAGTGGAACAGTAATTAACAACCTGCAGGCTTCTGCAAAGCCGCCTGCCTCTCTCCGAGCTCATTTCAGCTAGGAGTGCAACTGGAAGAGGCTGGTCCCAAACCAGCCGTTTTCCCCTTTCATCTTCTGCTGCAGGTATGGGCCAGCTAACACCATTATCGATTTTGTGCTTCAAAGCCAGCACGCACACACACCCCCCCTACAGCCACTCCTGGTGTTTACCATCTCCCACACGCGCCCCGGGAGCGTGCAAGGAAGAATGTGAAATTACCAGACCTTAATGGTGCCTGTTTTATACATTTTGCTTACTGTAAATCCACCCAGGGATTTACAAAAACCTTAGGGCTTATACAGAAATCATCCAAGAATTTCTGGGTTTTCCTCACTTCTGTGTGAGTCAGCTCATGTACAGAATCATCATCCCTGTAATAAAAAGGGGGTTTTGCATTCTTTCTTCCTAAAGGATGTCATTTCCAGGGACTGTGGGAACAGCAGGGAGGTCTTTGCCCTGCGCAGGGTTCTGGTGCAGGGATGGACCGCTAGACTCCCTCACTGGAAATCAAATGATATTGAGTTGTGTTTCAGGGTTATTTGAAAGTTGAATACTTTCCTGAGGAATTGTTTCTGCAGTGATTGCCAATTTTCTGCTTGAGAGGTTTATGATCAAATAGTTTCTGGCAGGAGCTTTTTGTTGGGTTCTTTCAACTGCTGGTTTTCTGAGGACATTTGCTAGTGAATGTTCAAATTTCTTCTGCTGTTTCTGTTAACGTTTACAGAACAAATTTCAGCACCTGCTAGAAGATGTGAGGCACTGATAACACATAGATGGAGAGGATATGGGATCAGCTGTGGCAGGAAATAATAAATAGAGTACTTTGACTACACAGCAGAAGATAAAGGTACAAATCCAGTAACAAATGCTAAATAATTTAACGTTAAAAAGAAAAGGCTTGATATTTATTTTAAACTAACTTCAAAAGGGACCTGACTGGCTAGTAGGACACATCTGTCCCAAATATCCTCCCAGGGTGAGTTAATTTCCAATGCAGTTTTCAAGAAGTACATGCTGACATCACTTTTAGGCATCTGAGCATTGCTGTTACAAAACCAAATCTAAATTACAGTATTTATGCTGAGATGCACTTGTGAAATCAGGGGCAACTAAAAATCCACAGTTAACTCAGCACACAGCAGGCATAAAAAAAATTGCATATGCTGGGGGAGTCAACACAAAGTGAGACACACTGAATAACCTGGCACCTGCATGAGGCAATATTATAATAATAACTATTTGATTCCTCTGCTGTATGCAGCAGAAGGGTGAGTAAATGAGTCACACTTAAGTTAATACTGGACATAAAAATAAGACATTAAGAGGACGTTCCTATATCATTTGCATTTACAAGGAAAGCTGTTATAAAACGTACATACTTAGAAAATTGAGACTAACCGTGGAGACTTGAGATAAACTGAAAAAAACAGTAGTTACCATTATTCTCTTGAGATAATCCCAGCAGCTGAGGAAGTGGGATGCCCATTACAGTGGTGAGCAAGCAACTTTATTCATTGTGGATTCTTCCTTTTGTCATTTGCTTTAAATTGGTTTTGGTTTTCTTCCTAATTGAATGTAATGCTTGTGAGACTTGGGATGACAAGGTTGGAAAATTAAGTCCAATACGCTCGTTACTAAAATCAGCAGAGCAAAGGCAGAAACTGTGCAGCCTTGCCCAGCTAAATATGCCCTCTGTGTTGTGAGCTAGGGGAGAAACCATCAGCATAACTCCAAAAATGTTCGTGTTTTCACTGATGCAAATATCTTGAGCCAGCAACTACATTAAAACCATGTATTTACTGGGTAAATATAGCTCTCGTTCACTTGCAGAATCAATTATATCTAACCTAGAGATCTATCTGTAAATCATTGACTATTATTATAATTGTCAGCCTTATCTCTATTATTATTATTATCATCGCTCCCTTCAGAACCAACAGACCACTTTGTGACAGGCTACGTACTGTGTGTATATATTTAGAGAGAGAGCACATGGGCCATAGTAAAAGACAGGCCCCACTCCGGGGTGGACTAAGGCCACAGCTCAAGAATCCTCTTTGGAGAAAACCTGTTACGCGCCAGTGACAGTCCTTTCCCAAACGGTTGTGATTTCCATTCACGAAGCAGAGAGGTGACAGACGAAGCAGGACCATTTTACGGAAGACTCACAGCACAGACATACGCCAGTACCCACCTTAAGGCAGGAATAAAGTGCAGCCTTCTTGGAGCACCGCAAACATACCTTTGTTATACCTTTGTTATTTTGTGGGGGTCTTTTGCTCTTTCTCTTTTCCTTTCTGTCCACGCGCAACTCTACCCCATGCCGTGTACGCCGCTGCTTCTAAGGCGGCAACAGCCGGCTCATGGGGAGCATTGGGCAGCCTCGAATGACAGAGCCGGCCGCCCTCGGCTCTCTTCTGTCCCGCTGGGTATGTCCCTTCCGGCAAGGCTTCCTCAGCCTCTGCGGGCAGAAAAGACTCAGTGTCTGAACTGTTTTCTCACCTTTCTCCTGCCTATTCTCTTTCTTCATTCCTTTTTCAGTGCACAATTTCATCCTCCCTATGCCGGCACTGCCACAGGAGGCAGAAAAAACTTGCTCTGTTCACCCTCGTTTACTGCTTCTCGTTCCTGCTTGGTAGCTGTTTAAACAGTTCCTCTGCTCACACTATTGGGAGATCTATTTGAATTTTCTTGTAGCCATCACTCAAAGTATTTAGTTTCTGCTTTGTGGATCCTTACAGGAACCTGTAGCTTGTATTTGTCATACAGTTTCCACATCTTTGAGCAACTTTTTCTCTTGATTTGTTCAGAAATAGTATCGGTAATTACTACGATAATCCTAAAGTGAGAGATTATCCACCTTACTGCACCTTACCTCTTTCCAATATTTGGTATGCACTGTTTCTGACTCTCCATTCCCAAATTTTGTCTTAGCCAAACCAAAGACAGAGATAAAGACAATTAATGAATTGACATAAATACAGCACTTGCATTGTATCTTTTTCAAGCACTGTTTTTTTCAAATCTAAACCACAGCGAGGACAACTTACAAATGCTAAGAGATAATTAGTGACAGGGCAAAGATGACAGGAGTACACCGAGCTTTTCCAGCAGGGGAGAAAACGTTGCCTTCCAAGTAAAGGCTGAGGCAGTATTTCAGTTAATTCTTCTCAACAGTGAAAAATCTGTTCAAAATAAGCCAAACAAGAAAGCACAAGGTCCCAGATGAATATACTTATTACTTTCTGTAACCTTCTCAACAAAGCTATCAAGGCTAATGGTAGCATTAATAGGAGAATGCAAATCAAAAGCAATCCCTGGAGCAATTTATATCCAGTCAGCAAGAGGGAATGCAAGCTGGTCTCTGAAAATTAACACCTTGTCAGACGGGAATAATGATGAGAGAAACTCAGGATTACAGTCTGGTAGTTAAAACAGATATACCAAGACACCCTGCGTTTTCTTCACTGGTTTCCTGTTACAGTCCTACGGCCTTAATAAATGAGCAAGTCAAAGATCAGCCCCTGCTAATTGGGATGTAGACACTTGCAGGTCTACCTGCTGTAGAGAGTCACTAATTCTAAATTACTGCTTTCGAACTTGACGTTGGGAGTCATGGTTACAGCACCACGTATGAATCACAAAGCTTCAGAGCAGAGCACCTAAGAAGTCTGCTGTAATTCACATACCAGGGAGAAAAAAAAGAGGATACACTGTACTGCATATTTTCTCATAATTAAATTGGTATTATGCCACCAGTCATGGGAACAAGAAAAAGAAGGTTCTTTATGGCAATGGTCTTCTAATAAAACAAAACAGATCTGTATTCAGTCCTGCTGGGAATGTGGAGGTGGGTGCCTTAAAACCGGCTGTCTTGCTGAATAAGAGGAACTTCTTCAAAGCATTAGGTGAAATGCTAGCCTTCTGGCACGGTGCGAAAATGTATTTTATTTTTGTGAATAATAAAGGTATTCACAGCTTTAAACTTAAGGACTGGGACAAGGTCTACAGCACATTGCAAGACTGAGCCCATAATCTCAAACATAACAATAAATATCTCTGTGTCAGGACGTTTTGGAACCTAGATTTTAGAAGACTGCCAATTTTATTTTGTATTTCTGTATTTCTCCTTGTATTCTGTAAGTTAAAACCTTCCCTGGTTTTAGGCAACTGAACCAACAGCTTTTTCAATACCAGCTTGATTCGCAGTACCACCTTTCCCACTGAAAATGCATACTTTCAAGATGGCCATGTAGTTAACCTTAACCATACTGAGGAACAGACGCCAAGAAAAGTATTTCATATCCTCCATATGTATTATATAGAAATTTTTGCCTATGTCTGTCTACCCTACCACACTGGGCAAGGAACACAGTTTTACTTACTGCAAAGACAGACCAACACCTTTGTTACCTTCCGTGAGGAGACAGGGAATTTATTTACATATAATTTTACTGTACCTTTTTCTTGTTCTTTCTAAAGGGACATAAAGGATCTTACAGGACTGCAATATGCGCTGCATGGTTATTGGCAGTCAGTAATGCACTTACTGTACTTCAAATACTTACCGTATACTTCCCATCTTCCTGTCTACACCACAAAATTTAAATTCAAGAATATGTTTATAGAGTCTTTACTCAGATGCTGATAAAACAGCTGCATCATCTTTGTGTACATTTTTTCCCAGGGAAAAAAGCCGACTTGCAACCTGTGACACCTGCTGGCTACGGGCGCCGGCACACGCGTGCCTCGTAAACGCACGCCCAGGCAACACCGCAGCCCACCGAACCTTAGCCCTTCTCTCAAGGCGCTTTGCGCAAAGGCCAGTTTTGGTGAATCACGGATTTTTCAGCTCTTAAAAAAAAAAATTGCCTCGTGATGCAATGCCGATGTTATCTGGCAACCAGCGTTACCGCTCTTCTTAACTGCTCCAGGGTCACCCTTGTAACCCAGCACAACAGAGCGAGCTGAGGCACTTGTGCACAGGCTGCACTAGCGGATACGAAGACACTGCCCCGTCGGCCTCCGGCTGTTGCAACACAAGGGCAGCGGGCAGCAGCTGCGTAAGCCCCCCCAGCCCCTTGCTCCTGCTGTAACCCCACAGCAGCGTTCTGCCACCTTTGCTGAACACGCGACGGGACATGACGCCAACTCTACCATGCCAAGCCTGATTAAAGCGGGGTAGACCTTGCAAACTGCACCCTCTTCGGGGAGCAAAGCCTGTTTCAAATGCCCAGACGCCCAAGGAGCTCTAGACTCTGCCACAGGAAACAGAGCTAAAGCTGAGCCCTGCCGGGGGACACTCCTGCAGGAGACGATGTCACCAATCTCCCAGTTACTTCTGGGAATTCTTCCCAGTGGTCCTCAGCCCTCCGTCTGTACCTGAGGAGGACTGCTGAAGGAGCAACCGTCCCTTGCCCGAGGACGTTCTGGCACTATGCAAAGGGAGCCTGGGACAGCTGCGGGAAGCTCATTGACTAATATCACAAATCCTTAATTATCAGGATTTAGCCAGGTTTTTAAGGGTGTCTCTCAAGTCTATTCTATGTGGATACCAAAACCTACATGTGCTCTTCCACAAGTTTAACTAGCAGTCACATGCACCTTAACACTTGACTAATATTTATAGAATATTTAGTACTGCCAACTCTACCTCTTTAATACCAGATCTGGGAGTGATCTTGCAGACATGAGAACAGCCCCATTGACTTGACATTGAGTACTACACAGAGATAATAATAAGACCCAAAGAGCATTCAATTTTTAAAGAAGGAAAGTCATACGTAGCCATTATTTATTTACCTATACAAAATAATACAGACACCTTTTAATATGTTTTTAAAATGCAGCAGTAGGATCACTAGTGCACAGAAGCGGCAGTGATCCAGAGAGATCTTTTGGGAGATTCAGGGAGAAAAGAAGCAGACGTAATTATTAAGAGGTTATTTTTCTTACGCAATTTGAGTCCTCCAGAAATTTTGTCTACAGAACTTTTAAAATTTCTGTGAACCAGCTGTTGCCTCAATGGAGCAATAGGACCCATTGTAAGAGTAATTGAGAAACCTGTAGTAGTCAATATGAAAACCACAACCCTTCAATAGCAGTGAGTTTAACAGGAAAGTTTTCAGTCCAGAACTTCAGAGCTCCCCTGAGTATAGCTGTGAAGCATACATGTTTCTTAAACTGCTGCTATTTTGTCCAAAGAGCTTACAAGTTTGGTTTCTTGCCAAGCCCTTCAAGCTAAGCCTTGCAGGCCTTAGATACTACATCAGAGACTCCATTCTAAGCTCATAAAATTTATATTTTCTTTTTTTGGGGAAAAAAAAAAAAGACTATTGTTTCATCCTGCAGACTCCAGGAAGGATCTGACTTGTTTGGAAATCTTACTGATCTCTGTTGCATGTATGCAGAACTGGGACCAGACAGGCATTTTACTTCAAGTAATCAGAACTCAAACATGGCAAACTTTTTGTGCTAGACAAACAGATATTCCTGTATTTTTATTTAGTGGCAAGGGAGAATAAGAACTTTGATTTGAAAACATTTCCTACAGCTTTATAATCAGCTTAAAATGCCTTATCCTATCTCACATTATTATTTTCAGTGCATACAGTCAGGGCATATTTAAAGTAGACCTTGAAACAACATCTGTACAGTATCATGCCATGCCCAAGAAAAATTCCTTTCCCTGTCTTGTCTGGGTCCTGACATTTTTTATTGGATTTTTTTTGAGTCCAAAGTCCACATCTGAAGTAGGAACAATTTGTAGAAATAACAGAAAGATTTATGAATACAGGAAAGAATCAGAACGACAATTCGTCCACGGAAGCTGAGGGGAATCAGGGAGCCCTGAGATTAAAAAGACAGTTTTTCAGACTATCATAAGGAAAGCTCTTCAAGGAGAGGAGCATTCATTATTATTATCCCCATTAGTACGGACGATAATGATTTAATAATACTTCTTATTTTAAGAGTATGGAGAGGCCTCTAGCAATCAAATACTATTGTGTTAGGCATGATGTAAACTTAAGTAAATGTTAACGCCAGACACGAGGAATATATTTACACTGCTAAACAAAAGGGGCCATGGAACAAGGCTGAACATCATACCCCTCATTGTATGCGGATGGACATACCTAAATTTTTTGAAGCATGTAAGTTACAAGCATGCTTCTACAGAATGAGGGAGAGGCATTGATATTCAGATAGTGGTGTAGACCCCAAAACCATCTGGCCAAATAAGCTGGCAGTGGAGGAACTGATAAAAAGCTGACCTTGTAGCAAAGAGTGTTTTACTCACATTGAATCTCATTTAGTGACAAGACAAACTAGACGGAGGCAATTTCAAAGAGCACATCATGTAGGAGGGCAAGGGAAGGGCTGGCTGACTGTGGTGGACGTGATGAAGCTCCTCGCTGGGCAGAGAAAACTAATTCCGCGAAGCACTTACGAGCTTATGAACATGACTGGCAGGGCAGGAGAGTCGAAAGAAGAAAACAACGGTAAAGGAGGCCCTCTTCTAAGGAAGGACAAGCACCAGGACACAAGAAACAATACTGGAACCCAGACTGGACCCAGACGTGGAGGGGCCCAGGTCCAGGTGTTAGACTTTGGACACGTAGCAACTCTGCTCTGGGAGCAGTTACCCTTAATCGGTGTGGAGATACACCACTTAACCTCACGGCCAGAGATCATTCATTCCCTGGCCCTCTTGTCTTAGCAGGATAGACAGAGAGAGGAAGTAAAAAGATAGATGAGGAGAAGGGGAAGCAAAAAAAAAAGTCAAGCAACCGAGGATACTTTTGAAGAGACGCAAAGTACATAGCAAATCTTCATTTCCCCAGTGATTCTAATGACTGGCTCAAACGTTCATGAAGGTGCTAAGCCTTCACATACTTTCCAGTTTCCAGAGGAGCAGACAGTGATAACAGACTGATTCTCTGTCCTTTATCTGCCTGTTAAAAACAGTTTTCTCCAACCTCTGAAACTCTAATCATGGCCAATCGAAGTGGACGTTACTTAGTCTCCTTGGGATATAGGCCAGCCTCCGTGATGTTGCAATTCAGTATAGACAAGTTTCAAAAGACTCCAAAACATGAGGAAAGGCAACGGAGAGAAAATGCAAAAATATTGACATCTCTAGTGTCACGTTGAAACACGAACATAGACGTGCACACTGAATGGTTGCAATACAAACATCCAAAGCACGCCACCATCTTACAACCCTCGCCTGGCCAACAGGCCACACTCACCGGAGTGTGCTGTTAAGAAAAGATACAAAGCCTTTCTGCGACCGTGTATGAACACTATACTCGGTGAATGAATTAATTTTTTAAGACTATCCTGTCAGGCACAGGAAACACTAGAAAACAAGTACAGGCTTAGCAAGAAAAATATCTAAAGGAAAACCATAGAGTGCTGGCAAATAAGAATACTGAATGTCTTAAGGTTAATTTTGTATGCAGCTTAATTTTTCATCAATCATCTGATGCACTAGAAAGTCTGGTGTTTGCATTTAATTCTCTGATTTTTTTTACTTTGTTGCACTTAAATCAGCTCTAATTTCTGCAAACATTTACTTAATACCTACCATAAATCGCGAAACAAGGAGTGCTTGCGAGGCAGCAGTTAAAACAGAGCTTCTTCTCTCTTGGGATGCCATTGCTTCTACAAACATGGATTCAGCCTCTCACAGTACGTGGAAAATATGCCAAAGAAATATACTTAAATGTTAGATTTACCCTCTGGTGACTTTCTCATGCATATCATAGGAGCAGTAGCAGCCACCAAGGAAAATGGGACAAGTGCAAAAATATTTTAAGTCACTTACAGAGCAGGAATGAAACCTGGCAGCAGTATCGTTGCATTACTCTGTGCAACAAGAGACAACCAGAAGCGTTCCATGTTATTTCACTGCTCGTGCTGTATTAGACATTTGGTGGGTAGCAGTTGTGCAGTACCACTGTAGTCTCACATTTGTCTGCATTTCAGTACCACTTTGATTGTCTCGTGCCATAACTTCCTTAAAATTTTCAGCATTTGATGTAAATTCTCCAGGCTTCTCTTTCTCTATGTTTAAGAATAGGCAAAGGCAAATCAGTCACTTGGAAAGGAGAAGAGAATAATATGCAGTAAATATTGTGAAAACCTATGTGAAAGAACAGCAAATAGTTATAAATAATTTATCACAGATTTTAAAACAACACTGGAAAACTAAAACTTAGAGCTTCCAGCACACTCGCAATGTTTTGATGCTTCATTCATTTGTACATTGCATACCTCCTCACCTCTTTTGTCTAATTGTGGGATTGGGACTGTCTCTTCTGTATATGCATTTTTTTCTGTAGTGTCTAATGGTTGCATAAGGGGATTGAAATTCTTTGTGGTCCTCTGGAACTGAAATAAACAAACAAGCAAATAAATAATTCAAGCACAATCAAGCTGGGAAATATCAACAGCTAGAATAGAACAAATTACTTCAGTTATGGACACTCGGTGCCTAATTACAGTATAGGTTATTGTATCTGAAGTACAGTGCCTCTGCCAGGCCCCCCCCAAGCAGCTGGGTGGGTTCAGATGGCTGCAAAAAGCCTTGCTGAAATCACTAAGGAAAGGCTCGTTACAGAAAAATCTCACATCTTTATAACTAAGGACATGGTTTGTCATCTCAGTCGGCAGCTATACAGCACCAAAGTAATCTTTGTGACTCAGGATCAGTGTCACAGATAAAATGATTGGGCTTTGGATGTCATTGTGGGGAATACTGAAAAGTGGTAGTTGACCTATTGTGGGTTTTTTTCATCAAAGTTTCACTGTGAAGGTTTTTGGTTTTGAAAGATATTGATACCTGAAAAAATTTTACCTATAAAAGCTGTAAAGATGAAAAAACCAGCAAGGTCCTGTAACTCCCCCCGCCCACCCCACCCCACCCCGCTCACCCCACCCCACCCCGCTCCCCCCATATTTATAGCTGTGATCAACGAATGGGGAAAGAAGATTTTTCTTGTGGAAAAACTGGAATAAAATGTCTCTGTGAAAACTTCCATTTAATCAAAAGGAAATATTTTGCCAGATTCGTTCTTGCCAGCTCTACCAAACACCTGTGTAGACCCAAGCTGAACTTGGCGTTAGTGCAGAAATTTCTACATAATACTCCGTCGTTCATGCTCTGTTTTGCGTACAGCCAGATATACAGAAGTTGTTAAACATGAAAACTACATAGCTGGTTGTCCTACGCTATGCCAAACCATGTGGGCTATTCTCTAGCAGTTGTGCAAAAGCACTGGCGTTAAGTTAGCCAGCCCCGGCATACATCAGTCAGTTAAATTAGTCCCAAAATGAAACTCATCTCACTGCGTAGTATTTGAGAAAGTTGCTACCCGTAGTTGGAAATGAAAGAGTAAAATAGTAATGAACACCATAAAATAATTTTACACAGATGAGGCTTAAAGTAAGAAATTGGTTTTTTTGAAACTAGTTTCCATAAACGGAAACAGGTTAATTACCTACCATTATTCAATAATCCTGAGGACTATAAAAAATAAACAGAAATTAAGAGTCCTGAGAGAGAGAAGGGAAAAATGAAATCAGAATATCCAAACAGGGCCAGAAGCTGAAGGCTCTGAAGGAGGGGAAGAAAAGACTTTGACTTAGAACTACATTGATTCAGGATATACTGAAAAAAACAACCAACGAAACAAAAAAGAAATCATTAAAATCAAAATGAAAGAAAAAGACAACAACCTGTAAGATTTAATATAATTTATATACATAGAAAAATAATAAATCTATAGGTTTTACTGGGGGATACAATCTCAGTTTCTAATCAGTGTAGGTGAACTAGGCTCTTTACATTGTATGCTTCTGTTATAAATCTTTGATTGTTTTTTAATTAGAAAGTTTACTTAGATAATAAAACCAACCCTATTATTTTTGCATACAAATTAGGCTTAAGAGAGGAAAGATATTGATCAAGTTGCTGTTATTATGAGACAGACTTTTAGCCTCAGTTTAACAATTTTTCTATTAGTATTCCTCTCACTAGCAAACAGATATTCAAAAGATAGCAGATCTTCAGCTAGTGCAAACTGGAAGTGCTATACAGTCTTCAGTACAGTCACACTGATTTACACCATCTTAGCATCTGGCTTATTGTTTCTATTACCATTTTTCTATTACTTGATGCAGCTTCAATTTTCTCCAAAGCCAGAGAGATCTAAGTTATAATAGGCAGTTACTTATACTATTGGTAGATAATAAAATAAAAAGAAATGGTTCTAATGGCTTCCTTGGCACTTTATGGGTATGCAGCAAAACAAAGACAAGGGTGTTACTCTAATGAGCTTGCAATCTGTGTTATATCTAGGCTAATACCATCCCCTATTCAAATTTCCCAGTGCTTCATATTCTTAAGTCCTTTGCGATTTCTGCAAACTGTTTTGGCTGAAATGTTAGGAGGGAATGGTGACCGCAAGCTGGGACAGCTCAAGGGCAAACAGGACTTTGCTGAGCAAGCAAAAAAGCTGAAAGAGACTCTGACTAGGAGCTAGTAAAATACACAGTTATTTGGCTACCTTGGAGAAATGGTTGAAAACCATGGAGAAGCGTGTTGCTAGAGCTTAAGCAATTTGGAACCAATCAAAAGGAAATGGAGAAATAACAGGGGGAAGAACTGTGTGAGACGTGCTGGGATGCCAAACGATGGGCAACGGCCAGAGAGGAAGTGCGACTGCTAAAAGAGCCAAGGAGGGAGAACGGAGGTGATCTGAGACTAACGAAAAGCTCAGAGAGAGACTAGGACTGGGACCCCAGTGGAAGGGAGGTGGGCATCAGAAGAGTTGGAAAAGGAGCATTGGACGTGGATGGGCCAGTGGGACTGGTAGGACACCTCTGAAGAATGCAAGTTGAGACAATGTGGGTGAAGAAAATGAGAATAGGAAGAAGAACTCAGAAGAAAGAAAATAGAATGATTGAGCAGGGCCAGATGACAGAGATTTAAGCTTGGGAAAATAGGCAGAGGGCTGAAGAAATCCCTGCAGAGCCCCAGGGGGAAGGCACAGCTCCCAGCTCCGTCATGTGCCAGCATTTATGAACCCGCTCTGCCCAGTGGCACAGGAAGCACCGACAAACAAAAGTTCTCCCCCAGATTTCCCCCCCAAAATAGTCACTGCATATACCTCATACATCCAGAAGCTTAAGCTCTGTGAACACAATGGAGAATTATATAATTTCTTCACTTCTGAATACGGTTCTGGGGAGGGGAAAGTTCCAGACATCTTTCCTTCTTTCTGCCTTCTCTGAGGCTGATTATTGTTTTGTTATGGTCAACTTGAAATTTGCCACAGCCTAAAACCGTATGGTACATAACAAGACAATATGCAAGATAAGAAAGAGAAACCTGTTTTAGTAAAGAAACTGTGTATAACACAGCTGGCCAAACTCTGCTAATGCCGTTTTGAAGAGATGCCGCTGGGAACGGCAAAACCAGGACATTAATTTTTTCAGGACTACATTCTTCCTCCTCAGCTGCTTCTTTTTGACTCAGTCCTTCTCTCATCCAAAACTCCTGCTCCAGCCACCTGATCCAACCCCTGTCACACCCCACTCTAAATCACAGCACTGAGGGAGTTTTCAGGTTACTCCAAGATTCACGACTTGCCCCCACAGCCCATTTTCTCTTCCAAAGCCGAGCGTATAGATGATGGATCGGAGTTTTCCCCCAGGGCCCAGGCCTTCATCCCTGCAGGAATTGCTGGGACAAGGAGGAGCCTTACACAACTAACCTTAATTCTATCTCTCGGTAAAACAGAAATTCTTTCATACAAATTTGCTCCATTTTAAACCCAGGAACATTTGCAGTTGTGGTCAAAACACCACATGTGAAAAGTTCTAGAAAACCCACCTTGTTTTGTTGAAAATGGATCTTGCTTATTACAGCCTTGTAGCTATCGGTGTTTGGTAAGCAGTTTGGGAACTACTGATCTAGATGAAACGGAAACCATTTTTAGTAACTGTCGTAATGCAATAAACAGCAAGCGAGAGGGAGGGAGTCAGTGAAATGATTGAAAATTCATGGGGGAAAAGTGTCTTGACAGCTTACCAGAAAAGTCCATTAAAAAACACGGTCCTTCAGATCAGCACCTTCTACATCCGAGCTCTTCAGCCCATACAGTTTTTTCTTCAATTGTCTTTAAAAACTTTCCAACCCTCAGCTGGAACTGATGCTTTTGTCTTGTTGCTACGATTTCTTCAATTCTTAGAAAAGATTACTTTTTAAGGAAGCTTTTTTCTTCTTGCCAGGGTTTTTTCGTCTGTTTGTTGGATGATAAGAGAAACTGGAGAAGCCTATGTTTTGCATACCACAGCCCTGCACTTTTCTCCCCCCCAAAAGTCCGATATGATCGAAATGTTAAAGATTGCTGTTCGTACTGAAGGAGAAATGGAGGCTGGTTTGTTATAGCAGCACTCTGACAGACTCACTTGGAATAGAAGTGCTGTGCTGCTTTTGCAGCACCACTGCTTGAGTGACTGACAAACCTGTCACAGCACTTCCACAAACTGCAGAGAAAGGCACACGTTTCGAACTGGATAGTTCTCACAGAAATCTTATACTGCATCTCAATTATTCCCTTTCTTAAAGAATAAAACTTGTTCTCCAGATATGACTAATACCCCTCTGAATATTTTTTTTTCATCTAAAGTTTAATGGCTTCTTTGTTTATATTTGCAAAATTCCATTACATGAGTGACAAATCACATCTCTTTGAGCAGCTTGACATTTTTTTATTACATCCATTTTTACCTTTTTTACTTTGGAGTGGTTAATTATTTGGCACAACGTGTTTCTCATAAATCCCTGTGTATTTTTTTCATGAATTATATATAACATATAGATGGGTTTGTGGGTTTTTTTAAATGAGTTTGCATAAAAAGCTTTTGTTTGTGAAAGGACTGACTGAAAAGGAGCAGAAGATTAGGAAAAGCTGCCATCTCCTTAAAGTGAAGGTCTGGATTTATGGATGACGGAAGAGACAAACCAGACCTTATTTCCCTCTGCCTTTAGGCTTGTTCCCTTTTCTCCCCTTCAACCAACTGCCACAGCCTTCAAGCCCTCCACTTTTCTGACAATTTACCAAGCCCTTGCCAAGAAACTAAGGTGGTTTTAAGCTGCTGTACTTTGGGAGTCTGTTGAATCTATTTGGTCTCTTGACTGCTGGGATGCTGAAAGGAAATTGCACTTTTAAGCAGCTTTTGTTTCATAATTCAAAGGCAGTGGAAACTGAAACAAATTAAAAAGGTCTGAGACAAACAGCAGATCAGAGAGATTACCCATATGAATAAAGAGTAACGGAAAATGTACTAAAATACTCCGAATGAAAGGATGGAGCTGCTAAAAGCTCCATCAGAGCAGCTGAATCTCTTTAGAAATGTCAAAAAACCTGGAAGAAAACTCAAATGACATTTTCCTCTGCATGTAATGAGGAGCAGTACATGGAAGACATCAGGTATTTTTCATGGTTGGCTGGTTCCACAGCATCTGATTTGCCTAATAGCTTGTACAGAAACTTAGGTAGAACTGCTCCCCGTTCCATAAATACATCTCACATGCATCTGATTTTTATCAGATGAGGCTACGGGAAGGTGAAAAACCAGAGGACTTTAAGACTGATCGGAGGCTGAGAAGTCTACCTTACAACTTCTAAAATAACAGTTCCCAATTGGATTTAGAATAAAATAACTCAGAATAAGACTATGTAGACATCAAGCTCTCATCCTCTGCCTTTTGCTGTATAATGTGAGTTACACATTTCTGGGCAGACTCTGACCTTCCAACCAGAAGTGACTCTCTAAAAGTACATAAAAAAGCCCAAGAACCTATGGCAGAAGGGCCACAAAATTCAGTGTTCAAGATGAACAAAACAGTATGCAGTGTGGCACTTTCTCTGACAGAGCACTGGCTTAGGCAATGCCTAGAAAATAGGAAACATGCAATAGAATAAAAGGACCCGCATTATTTCTCACCGTTTCTGAGTGCTGCTAGTACATAGGCAAGGAGAATTACAACAACCCTGTTAGAACACAAGAGCTCCTCGCAGAGCTATAGACAGTGCTCCTGCAAAACTTGAGCTGACAGCCCACATGAAAGCAAGTGAAGCAGCACTTCTCCCAGGGCTGGGTGTCGGTATGTAAGTCACTGTGTTGCTATAGGGTTTTTATAAATTCTGAAATCATGCTCTGGACAGTACAAGATAACACAAAATACTTCCTTTTATACTTGATAAAATTTGTAACCATACATGTATAAAAGGTATTTTACCTGCTTTGAAATTACGCCAGTGCCTTGAACATTACTGCCTGTAGTACAAATGGTGATTTAAGACAGCTAAGGAGAAGGCAAGAGTCTGGGTAACTTAAGTAAGTTGACTTTAAAGAGGCCTCAGTCCTGAGGAACTGGGACAGAAAAGTGAAAATCCTACAGAGAACAGATGTCCTCCAAGCAGGGTGTTGCACAATCTGCTTTCATCATTAAAATAAAAAAAAAGTAAGACCACCGGCTTGCGGCAGAACAACCCAAATCAGCCTGAGCAGATTGGTACAAAAACTGCCGTGCCTGTTCCTTTGAGTGACTGTGACTGTCCGAAACACAACGAAAACGGCTTGCCAACACTAACAGAGGAAACTGGCAAATTGTCCCAAGACCAAAATCTTATGCTTTCAGATAAACATATACGGCTTACAAGTTGAAAACAAGCTTAGGAGAACATTAATAGCTCCAAGCACGTTCTCTAGACCGTACGATAAAAACACAATTAGGTCTGATAAAAAAGAAACTGTTGCATAAAATGCGGCTTCATCTACAGTTTAAGACACAGGAGAGAATTAGTCTGTTAGCACAGGGCGGTTGGAAGCTCATGCTCATAGCCACTACTATCAAGCCAAGGGGAATCTCCCAAATCCAAAAGGAATTCTCTTTAAAGACAACAGAAAGCAGTATGTTTAACCCATTATATAAAGGTTGTTTAAGAATGTAAAAAAAACCCCAAAAACACAACAACAACAAAAACGCAACCCCAAACCCACAGAATAATGTTTTACTCTGGCCCCTACTGAACGGCAGTACTGGGAAGCTATCAAGACACATTATATATGCTAAAAGAGGCCAGGACAGGCAGGAGGGTGTGTGCTGGTGGTGCAGGAAAAGCCAGCCCAAAGTAAGTATGCACCTACACATAGAGGATATGTGGAAAACTGTTTTCTTGCATCAGTGTTATTCAGTTTTCTGTGAAATAGTTTCTTCTGAAAGACAGAGTGACTCTGCATATCAAAGACAGTTGACTGTTAGGTGCAGTATAACCAGTGTAACAGTAACAATCTGCAGGTTTAGAGAACATTAATTTAAACAGCCTTCAGGAGCATTTATTTATTTCATGGAAAGTAAATTTCCTAATTTTCATTAGTCTCAGAAACCTTGATCTGACAGACTGGTAAATTAAGGAATAAAAGAGGTTACAGGGTGAGATCCCAATGACACACACCGTTTTTCGAGGACGGGGTGCGCGGCAGACAGAGTGAAATACCAGTTGCCACCTTCTGACACTCACCGAACAGCACGGGGAAGAAGGAGGTCTTTGACATCAGGAATTCAGGAAAGAAGAATTCAGTGTATGCAGAAATGTAAGGAGAAGTCAAGCACAGCAACAAGAGTTAGCGTAATACGGGGTCCTGGAAGCAGCAATGGCTTCGGGTAAATGACGAAATATGAATTTCTATCAAGTACTGTGGCTGCAGGCAGTAACAGTTGCCCAGCGGCTTGCTCGCAGCCTTGTAAGGTTGTTATCCCCCCTGGAGACATCCTGAGGAGGAACGGACAACTGCACTTTCACCAGCAAGCAGAAGATAAAAGGAAAGTGTGCTCAAAATTGTCTACTAAAGTTGCACACAGATAGAAGTCACAGAGAGACAGGTAGGTCCCAAAACGTTATAATGTCAGAACAAGTGAACTTAGTACCAGAGTCTCAATGCAATTCCAAGCATCACAGTGCCTAGGATCTAATTTTATAATGGGACCTGTGTTTTGAGGCAGAAGAAGAATAGCAAGAACAGCACAAACACAGGTATCACAGGAAAGCTAAGGATGGAAGAGGAGGAATTAAATCATACAAGTAGGAGCTACAAGACCCTGTCCATAATAGGATTAATCATATTACCTTCATGTGCTAACTTTTACCTGAGGGATGAGTGAGGCACAAAACACCGAGATGGAGTCAGAGAGCAATTCAAGTTGCAGGAGGGAAATATGTACTTAATTCTCAGCCAGCTAAAGAAAAAAAAAATCAAGTAAATACTGATAAATGTTACTGCTTTGCCGTGTGCCCTTGAAGGAAACCCTGTTGTTCGGACATATGTGACACAAGGCTTAATACATATAAATGAGCAAAGGGCTCCTTTTAAAGTCCTTTCTAATATTTTCCCTACAGCGCTAGCAGAAAGCGTATGGAAATACTACTCTCTCACCTAATTCATGAGGTGTGTGGAGGATTAATTAGTTAATGTTTATGCAGTGCTTTGAAGATCAAAAGCGTGGTATAAGCACCAAGTACTATTGTAAGAGGCCACAAGAAGCAGGAAATGAGAAACCTCCATCTCATAAAAGGAAAGAGTTTGGTGCTTGTTAGCTACCAAGCGTTCCCCTCGTTAGGTCCTTCATTCAGGAAGACCATCTTTATGCTCTTCTTTACGTTGCTAAGGGTTACATTTCAGTGGCTGTGAACTAGAACTAGTAACAAAAGCTCTTCAGACCATTAGGCAGCTGGGAGGAATATCACAACATTACTGCTCCTCAGCTGCACCTTTTGCTTCTTTGCAGTGGAGGAAAAAGTAGGGGAGAAGGTCCAGTAACAACGTCTTGGGTGTTAGGATCCTGCCATTGATGTAACCATCCAAAAGTCTGAAATACTGCTAAAGAGCAAATGCCACAGACCAGAAGATGTTTTCAGTAGCACATTTCACCATCTGATGGAGTCTTTAAGTCACAACTGCTTATCCTCCGAAAGATCAAGCACAATTTGTCGGCTTCTGAACAAGCTGCTGTTTGCCTTTATGGGCATGCTAGGGTCAAGCCCCAGAGCTGCAGGTGTGCAGCAGCTCCAGCTAAGTTTTCTGATCCGTTAGGGAAACCAGTTGGTCAGGAAGCCCGTTCAAAACCAGGTAATATTTCCAGGTAGAAAGGGAGAGCTTGCCCAAGAAACGTCAGACACCGAAGTACATTCCAACCTGGTTTATGCAAAAAGTCAGCTTAGATAATTACTGCGGTCCAAGCAGGCCACAGCTAAGGTCATGTGCCAGCCCTCGTGGTGCTGCAAGAGCAGGAACTCCTTCACTGATAATCTCCTTTCCCACAGAAAGTGAGGTAAAGGATCCAAAGCTCTCTCTAGCTTCCCGGGCTTTTCGAATAAAATATTTCAAGAGATGTCCCTGCTTTCTAATCTGCTCACAGTGAGGCTTCACTTTTCATGTTGAGTGTTTCACTCTTCTGACTCAACTAAATATATTAGTTTAATTTTATATAGTGGGAAAAAAAGCATAAAATTCATTAACAGCCACCAGTATTTTAGCATTCTGCCTCACGCTACGTACATTCCCAGTTGCATTTACTACTGGTGAAATTGCAGTCTAAGAGTTCTTACATCTTTTATGCTCAACAGTGCAGCACGCATACCCGAAGGAAAAACAAAGCACACGAGTTTAAAATGCCTTCAGGGTAGTGTTCAGTACCTCCGTTGAGATATCCCATTGCTCCACTTGCCTCATCAGAGTACCTCAAGTTGAACTGCTTCCTCTGTACGGAACACAAAAACCAGCTTTATCTGAGGGCAGTGAAGACCCTTGGGAAAGGAAGAAGAGCACTTCTTCCAATCCATGGATTTGAGTGAGCTTCCAAGGCTCCTGGGCTTGGGCTGACTTTCAGCCTGACTTGGACATCCTGTATATTTGTTTTAACGCACAAAGTGCAGAGCCACCACCTCCCAAAAAATTAAATTCCTGAGAAGAGAGATTTCTATCCAGCAACAGAACAGGATTCTGTCAGAAACTTGTTATCCTGAAGCTTCATCATAAATTATTCTTTCATTCTTTACTTCTAGTTGAACTGGATCACTTTAAAAAAAAAAAAAGAGAGAGTTCAGCAGCGGTTCCTTTGGTGTTAAATGTCTGGACTTTAAATGAATCTTTTGGGTTACAGGAAACCCTAAGCTAATTTGACCATCAGATGCATCATAACTGAGTTAACACAAGGGCACGGCAGCAAAACAATTGAAGTGTTTTGCTTCAGATCCTACTTCTTGAGTTCAAGACTCATCGGGGACTGTCAGAAAGACCTGCTCCCATTTAAACTGGCTCCTAATAGAGATCATCAGACAGGAGACTTAAACGGTGGCCCCCGTTACTCCTTTGAGCATAACTGGAAACAGGCACAACTCTACTTAACCCAAATTAATCTGTTGAGATGGCTTGCTTCAAGCAGCCTGCAGGTAGCAGTAAGGCTGGGAACAGTAAATGGGGAATTTGCTTAAAAGTCTCTTTAGCTGTAGACTACGCGGCAACTACTGATCTTATGGTAACTGTAAGTTACTAGAAAAGCTGGAGTGTTTCCCAGGTTAAGTTTATATATGTCCAAAATCTTGTTCAGTGCAGAGGCACACGCTGGAAATAGTAATTTCTAGTGCTAGAGGTAACAGACTTAAGGTCCTCTTCCTCTTTTTCTTTCAACGAAACTGGGGCAGATCCACCAGTTTCTAAAAGCTAAAGGTTTGCACAGAACAAAAAAAGCATGTTGAAGAGGCAACTTTGCCCATCTCCCTCCACCCTGGGAAGAGAAAGCTCCTAAAAGGATTAATGGTTCCAAGTGGTTGCGGAGAAAGCCGCAATCTGCATTTAAATAGAAAGATTCCCAAGCGCCCAGGTATTCATTTTTCTTTTTATAGCAGGAGGCAGAGAATTTTTTATGCGTACATTTTAATGTTAAAAGGACTCTGGTGCAGGTCTGTGGTTTATCTCACTAGCGCACAGCCAGCTGGGTGTAACTTTACCTGCCAGAGTAATGCTGAACGTTTGTTCTGAGCAATATCCTACGGAACACATACGGCTAGAAGGCAGAATTGTGTGAGGCGTTTATTGTGCAGCTAATGCAGAAAACACACGCAATCACACAATACAGTGGAAGGACCAGGCTCACAGAAGCTCATGTGCAGGGGCAGCGCCAAGCAAAGTATGAACTGGGAATGAAGACCTGGGCAGAGCTGCCTGACTCGTCAAATCCTGTCCTTTGCTACTGCAGATGATTCATGCCTTCCTCACGTGTGAAATGGCAACCAACAACAACAACAAAAAAAAAAACAAACCAAAAAGCTAACCATCTGTAAGAAAATAAAATCTTATACTGATGTACACCAGAAAAATAAAGCGGAACAAAGTCTGTGCAATCCCCAGTCAAAAGCCCGGGGAGGCCACATAAAACCGATAGGCAGAAAACTCAAGGGATTTGAAGGAATCTGAGCAGATTTCCTTGAGAATGTAAAATCCCTCACTGCACTACTGATGAGTTAATATTCAGATAACTATGTCAGGTGAAATTGCTTAATTACAGCTTTAATTAATTTCCAACCATTCAGAAAAAATATTAAGAAGAATCTCCTATTTTAATTAAGAATTCATTTTCCATAAGCAGGTGATTCTGTCAGTCACTGACAGCTACATCGAGGATGACATATTTATGTGTTTATATTTTTGCATCGCTATATATTCACATCCACAATCAGATTGGATGTGTGACATATTTAAGGCTCGGTTCTGACAGATGCTTGATCGCATGAGTAATCCCATGGGTTTACATGGGTAAATGTTTGTGGTGTAGAGACCCATTTAGACTTCTTTGCTATTATGTGAATTTCCACTGCAACTAAGACCCCCCAAAATGGCTCAGGTCCCATGTGTTACATGTTTCAGGGTCCTGTATAGAGTAGGAGGTCATGGTTCCTCTCCCTGATGCAATGAATCTCAGACAACAGCTTATGGAAAGCGAAACAGCTTTTACGGATACTTCTTTCCAATACTTAAAGGGGGTCTATAAGAAAGATAGGAAAAAACTTTTCAGCAGGGCCTGTAGCGACAGGACTAGGGGAAAGGGCTTTAAACTAAAAAAGGGCAGATTTAGACTAGATATAAGGAAAAAATTTTTTACAATGAGGGTGGTGAAACACCGGCCCAGGTTGCCCAGAGAGGCGGTAGAAGCCCCATCCCTGGGAACACTCAAGGCCAGGCTGGACGGGGCTCTGAGCAACCTGATGGAGTGGAAGGTGTCCCTGCTCACCGCAGCGGGGTTGGACTAGATGGCCTTCGGTGGTCCCTTCCAGCCCAAGCCGTTCTATGATACTCTCTGTGTGCAGAACACCTGTAACCCTGCTACATACTGCTTTCTTCTGGAAGGTGAGAGACGTGGCGAGAAAGAGCAGGTAACCGAGCCTGGCTCTCTCCCTTCTCAGCCAGCCTTTCGGAAAATCACTGTTACTGTCACATTTGGTATGGATCCCGGTGCGGTACTTGCTCTCAGTGCTTACCTTTCAGTTTGGATCGCTTTGGAGGGAAAGTCAGAAGAATGCTTTGCTTGGTGTCTTGCTTGCAAGCTAGAGACACAACCGTGCAGGAATACAAACAGCTGAAGCTTTTCTGGTATATATACACACAGTGGCAATCTCCCAGTAAACCAACCGAACAAACAAAACTGAGACATCTTCAGTATTTAAGTACCTATTGGGCATGCAAGGAGTTTCTGGCTCACAGGTAGTTAAATGGTCCTTCAGGCAACCGCACCTCTTTTGGATCCAGCCTTGTTCTTGTTTCTGCTGGGCAGTGCCTAGAAGGCTTTTAGATGCAATGCAACAACGCTGCAAATTCTGACTCTCCCCTAGGGCTTCCCTCCTGCAAAAAGTTCAGCCAAACAGCTTGGTAGGAATTAGTCAAAGTTACTTTATTGTGAAACACAACCCACTTTTATGTCTCAATTTATATGGAAGTCTAACTTTGTATTATTTTTTCTCTTGTTCTTTTAAAGTACAACATTAATGAAATGATGATTAAAGAGTTATTCCACTCTTTCCTCTTTCTCATGGCTGCATTGAACCTTCTTTTGTTAATTGCTAAAACATTTAAAAATCATTAAAGTAGTTAGCACCTTATTAACAAACATCTGTTATTTCCGAACTTCTAAGAGCCTGAAAAATTGGTATGTAGTGAGACGACTTGTAGGTACATGTTCATCCCCAACCCCAGGCCTACAGTTGTGTTGCTGAGCACAACTGGGTCAGGATCCTTCGGCAACTGAACTTTCTGCTTGTAGGTGTGATGAGGCAACGGCAGCGATTAGACCCAAGTATTTTTGTAGACCTACATGGACTTCAGTGCTGTCCGCACGTATCTCGTGGTCAGAACTGAAGCTGCTAGACACACCTTCAGGCCTAAGAGTTTACGCTCCAAATACATGGTAGCTGTTAATAAACAATTATTAAAATATTAAAAATTCTAAAAAATCTGATGTTAGTATCCGTAATACTGAAGGCTGTTTTTCATACAGGGTGTAATGTGCAGTAAATGTGCAATTTTAATGGCAATTAGGTGAGATATTAAAATCAGTATTAACTAACATTCCTTTCCTGGCCCACCTCCAGGCTTTGAAGTACAGAGGCTCTATCTGGGCATTCCAGATACACTAACCCCACACTGAGATCACTCGTTACTACTGAAAGCCCACAACTTCTGCCTGAGCCACGGGAAGGCGAGCATCCTTCCCTTCAGTCCTCTACTGCTTACAAATCTCTCCTCATTTTCTTCCCATAAAAACACTTAAAAGGGAAACAACGGCACAAGAGTAGAAAAACGGTAGCTGGGGACTGTAAGGATGACATCAGCCCAAGGTCTGGGACAGATTTTAGTTTGCTGTAGGTGAATAGCCAACAGTATTTACTTTAAAATCAGTTTGACTTCAGACCACTCCAGGCATATGCAATTGCATATAAAATTCCAATGCAGACACCTCTGCCTTGGGTGAGCCCATCAGTAATATTTATTTATCCGTCTCGCCGTCATTGCTGGAACCTCCCCATATTTACTATAATATAATTCTATTTGGTTGTCAGATCACTGGTTTTCTTGTATCATGATCAGATTACACAATGGGAAGTTTCCATTTTGAAGGGTATTTCGTATTTCCTATAACTTTAAAACATATCCTAAGCAAAATTTACTTAGGAACTGACTCGATTCAGAGCCTATCAAGGCAATAGAGCAGTGATGAAGATGCCAGCTTTGAGTCATGCTGTGTATTGGGTGACCTCTGAGACTTGCAGCCACCAATTCTGTGAATTTTAAAGCAAGGCAGGTGAAGAATGACTTACCAGCTTCTTCATACACAGCGTGTGTTGCCTATATGTAGGTTGTTTTGTGGGAAAGCTGGCATCCTGCATTGCTCCTGAACACGGCTTGCCAGTTTGCAAATAAAAGCCCAAAGAAACAAATTGTTTAGAAGCAACTGCTTATTTTAGATTTGCATAGCTCTACTAAAATGATTACTCCTGTAAAATAGAATCGAGCATCTCAATTTCCCCACCATTCCTGAGGACAATACATGATAATGTCTGAAAATGGGAATCTGGCTCTGAATTCTCTATTTCAGGTTAGAACTCTCTATTTTTAGGCCCCAAATGCTGGATATCCAGGCACATCGTTCAAGTTTGGGGGTTCCTGGTAATAGGGCTCATGCCACAGTGGCTTTTAGGCCAGCATTAAAGGTCATTTGGCAACAGAGTTCTAGTTCAGTAGATCTTCTTTCCTTCTAGCCAAAACATAAAGTGTATTGTTAGGTTTTGTTATTTGTAAGATTAACCAGAACAAAATAAGCATGCTATTTCTTATCTTTCAGTATTTCATAAAGTATTCTGATCACTGTTTTAAATATATTGATAGCTGTGCTAGATGTCATTATTTTTCTTCTGGTGGCCATGTTAGCAAAGATATAAATGGATTCGGTTCACTCAGCAAAGAAAAATACACTCAGTATATTTTTTTCAAGTACATCATGAGTATGCCACATATATAAAATCATATCTTGGTGTTGAGTATAATATATGAAACAGGCTGATTTCCATCTCACTCACATAGCCCATTTATTATCTATAAATGTAAAATGTTCCAATTCCATAATGGATTTCTTTGCATTTATAAAAACCTTATCATACCTATTGTACAGACAGTAATGAGAAACCGACATATTTCCTGACTCCCTCGCTCGCTCACTCACGCTGTCCATCCCTCCCCCCCCCCCCCCAAAAGACCCTTTTT
>JAVKLA010000014.1:27263712-27282073 GCA_034782735.1 Sagittarius serpentarius | reverse complement strand
GAGGACGGTTCGCTGTGCCTCAAAGCCCTGGGACAAGCCTGCTGTAAGTCAGTGTGCCCTGCGGGCTCTCTCAGCCGGGCGGGGAGAGGAGCTCCAAAAATCAACGAAGAACGCAGCCAGTTTAGACGGGGCCATCTGACAGCGAACAGGCCCGGTGCCGTTGTTGCAGAGGAGCACGGACAGTAGTAAACTCCTCCTTCGGTTGCAGCACCCAGAACATTAGAAGCTTCATACAGGACACCCAAAATCTTAGCAAATTAAACGTGCTTTTCACCTGTGAAGGGACATTTTGATTTTCCCCCGTGACACACCAACAGCTGAATTCTTCCCAAATGCGGCTGACAGCTTGTTCCTTGAGCACTGAGAATACGACACGCTGAATTGCCTGTGCTGTACACCCATGAGTTTAGTAAACCCCAATTAAGAGCCGCAATCTGCTAGAGGCACGTTTTACCACAGGTTGTGTTAGGGTTTTCTTTAAAATGTTTGATTGTTTGGTATCAGACTGCTAGTCTCTGAGTGGATATAAGGCACTGTCTCCTATTTCAGACTTTGGTATCTGAGTCCCTGACTCAGTATGATCTCTTGGAAAAGGAAGTTTTAGGTAAGTTAAAAACATATGCATGTTTTATAACAGCAATAACTTCTTATGAAAAAGTGATATATTTTTATTATATAAGGGACACTGCTAGTTCGTAAGGGACTCACAATGCTCAGTGATTCAACGCCTGCTATGTACTTAAAATGTTTTGTAGAGTACTTCAGTGTGTTTGCCTAAGAAGTAAAAATTGCTGTAAAAATGTAAGTTGCGGTAATGGTGTTATTGCAAGACATTTTTGCCAGCCACAATGAATGATTTCTAAATGCCACAGTGTGATTAAGCTGTGAGGCACAACAGGTTATATTACAGTGTGAAGCCCTAGGTGTGCTGAAATTACCTTTCAACAGCTCACCCGGGAGTATCTCTGGGAGATTATAACATGACAACTTTACTGTTTTTTAAAAATGAATAAATGAAGTCATTAAAAAGCATTTTTTTCCCAGATAAGTGAAGTGCCTTCCATCACCCAGTGTGCAGTCATTAGGTCTAATGTGTTTTTCTGCAGAAATATTTCAAAATGATCCAGAGTTCCCTTCCCTGCTATTGTGGCAAAAGGAAGATTTGTTACAGGAATCTTGGTTCTCTCTGAACGAAGGATGTATGCACAATTATGCAACGTACTCAATTTCCAGATACTATAAAACCGCACTACCAACAGACCCGCTGTGTTTTCTAAACCATTTTTTGCTCCAAATGTCTTGCTATTGCAGCCCATAAGTTTTTCTTCCCCATTTCTTTCTTCCAAGAACATATAATACCAGAGACCTCACTAACCTACTGACCTACCGCCCTATAGCATGTCTGATTCCTCAGGAGCTGTTTTCGGTGGAGAACCTTTTGAAAATCTATACCAACAGGCCCACTAAGTGTTGATCATCTTTTTTTTTTAATTAAACAATGTGACACACCAGTCTTCCCCTTACTTTGGGGAATACACACTCTAGGAAAACAAGCAGAAGGCATAAACCACATTTCTATGCACTCGTGTGTCGGTTGCACGCAAAGACGCCACGCTGCAGCGATTCCAGCCCAGCAAATGGTGAGACCTTTGCAGAACACAGGTAACAACTCAAGGGTACAACTATAAAATGTGACTAAAAGCAGGTAAGGTCTGTCCGTGTAGCCCAGCCGCTGTGGCTCTTTCCTGACCAAGACACACTGCTGTAAGCCCAATTCTCCAGCACAGCGCGACATCAACATTTGGTTCAGATCTCACCAATGAACCTTAGGAGCAACAGAGCTTTTCCCCTCTTCCCTCTGCTTTGGCATACTTCGGCTCTGCGGCGAGTTGAGAGCTGAGCTCTTGTGGACTAGTGAGCAACCCAAGGCGGTGGTCAAGCCTCTGGCATCACTTTTGCAGCCTCCGTGGGGGAATACTGGACCCTCAGCAGCCCTGTGAAAAATGATCTGCGCCCTGCCGTGAAACATCTGCCTTCTCTCTCGCATCCTGCGCCCTGGAGTCGCCAGGAGATTTGTCTCATGGGACAAATGTAAAAATAAGCTATTTAAGGCAAAGGGAGTGACAGTCAAAGGTAAAGGCAAGCTTAGGGGTGGCATGGAAGGACGCGAAGAGCTAAAGCACAGAGGCAGCAGGTTTGGAGTCTCTCATTAAACCTACTTAACAAGTTAAAGTACATCAGACCTATCCAGTTCTGCACATGTGAGATAAGCCACAGTACTGTCGTACGTTTCCCCGTCCCTTCTTTTTGATCGTGTCCCTCTTTTCGTTACACATGCACATCAACTTTTAAGTAGGCTGCAAGCTCTTAAAGAACCACTTAGAGCCACGTGTGTGTCTGTAGCCTGTCGAACACCAAGGAGGTCTTTGGGGGTTGCTGTCCCATGTAACGAGTACTCATTGCAGAGGCAGGACTGCAGCACCCTCTGAGGGCTCTTGGAAAAAAGCCCTAGCTGGATTCAATGAACAGGCAGTTCTTCAACCTGTGGGCAGGGTTGGAGAGACTTGGGGGTTAGTCCTCTACAGTAGTTACACCTTCTAAACTCAGTCGTATACAGCTAAAGCAGGAAAAATGAAAGAAATAACAGAATCAATGCTTGCAATGGTTCTGTCTTTAAACAAAGCTGAGGAGCGTTGTTAGTTACCTTTCATGGTTTGTGCTACACGTAAACCTACAGCGTTAAAAACCTACCGCCATCTTTTCACAGCACAGATGGCAAGAGCTTATCCTTACATTGGGGTCAGAATGGATCATATTTCTGGTGGAGTGTTTTGATAATGCCTCACTGGTGACAACACAAACGCTATATCCACCCAACTTCCATTTCTACTCACCTAGGAGGGCAGTTGCTGCAAGCATCTGAGAATTTCTTTCTACAGTAATTAAAGTTGTTTAGCTATCTGCAAAATCCCTAAACCATCTCCTATAACGCCTTCCATTTTATCTGGAAAAAAAACCAATTTAAATAAAATGGAAATACTGCTTTGATATAAAGGAACAGCATATTCCAGAAGTTAACACAGTGTGTGAAAATTAATGGGGGGGTGTCTCATTGTGGCTTACGTGCTGTTGCTAGAAAATAAAGCTAAAATTATTTTCCACTATAGAGTGTATTCCAAACTTGATTTTGGAAAAAATACAGTTTACAGACACTGAAGTATATCACCTTGTACAGTTGGCTTTGAACGTTTTGAAGAACAGTACCTATTCACATTTTATTCTGGCAACTGGACCTGATTGAATTATTTGTTTTGATGAAAAAGGCTGTAAGAAGAAATTCCTCCACTGGGAAAAAAAGAGCTGCCATAAATGTCATGGCATATAGGCATCTCGTAAGTGGAAGCATTTAATATAGCGTATCTCTCCCTCTCCCAAGTGTTACAAAATTAGCCAGTTTGGTTTAGATGTACTGGATAAGCGAAAGACAAGCATGTTGTAGCTGTCCCAGACTCACAGAACTGAGAGCTGGAAATAACATGTTCCTTTTTTCCAGCTGTCCGCTGCCAACGCAGACCTCTTCGATTTACTACATTCTCAAGAGTTTTAGCAGGCTAATTTTCAAATGATTCACTGCTGGAGTTTCTACTGCTTCCCTCTAGAGACTGCATCACTCTGATAGATGTCACCATTAGAAAGTTCATCAGCAGTCAGGCTCAAATAGCTTTTGTCCAGCTTCATCTCAATATTACTTCATGGGCTACATTACAGAAAACCTGCCCCTCCTTGGCTGCCACACTGCTCTTACTTGCATTATTATACTCTCTTGAAACTCATGTCAGGACTGAGGTCTCCTTGCACCATGATTTTACTATAAATGCTTTATAAATTATTATTTCTACCTTGCCAGTTTGCAGTCTCTTCAGACGAGTGACTTGGCAAATACGAAGTGCTAAGGAGACAGACGTAACATAAAAACCAGCCTATGCAAATGTTTTCATACTTACAGACAGACAAGTGCCCTGACATTTAACCTACCTTTTCTTCCTTTTTATGTTATTTTCTCATCAGCCATCATGGGCTCGTTAGTTGTAAATTAACCCAAAAAAGCATGATTGGGGCCTTACACAATGGCCTTTTTACACCCTCAGCTGCTTTTTTTGGTAAATGTTTTTTTCTTGTACAGAACTACACAAACATATTCATGGTATATCACACGATAATATTCAGAAACAATAGAGGAACCTAAATTACCTGCTTGATTCCAATGAAGAAGCACCCATACAGGACCTCCGTAAAAATCTTGGCTCAATACACAATGCTTGTCACAAAAGCTACGATGGTAGGATGTACACAGAAAAGGCTAAAACCCAAGATTAAAATTATAGGGTGCTGTTCAAAACCCATGGTGCCTCCTCATTTATAATCCAAGATCCAGGTCACAGGATGTCACTGAAGGAAGGTGAAGAATTAAGGAGAAAGGAGAAATTATATGCTCAAGACAGTAAAAGACTGGAAAAAGACAAACAAGAAGAGGATAGTTAATCTTGCCAGAAGATGGATGAAACAAAGACACAAGAAAGGAATGAAAAATGGTATGTGGTATAATGGTTTTCAGCTAGACGACATCAAGGATAAGGGGTCATAAAAGGTAATCAAATGGCCCTAAAGCAATCAAAAATACATTACAATTTAAAATTAATAAACTCTTGTTCACCTTTAGCCACACACCCCTGCCCTTCAAGATCAAGTATTTTCTGTCAAGATCTCAAAACGAGCACCAAAATACAAGACATACGGCTTTGTCAGTGTTATCACCGAAGCAGTGACAAAAATAATGGATCAAGTGAAAAATATTCTGCATACAGGTTTATCAACCCATGAGGGTGGCTTAGGATCATCTGTCCATCTTCTTTCATTCTTCACTACATTTTTTTTGGTTAATGAAAGAGTTTAATAAATACTACAAAAGCCAGCTGAAATGGTTGATTATAATTCACCGGATACACAGTGCTTTCAGCTCAATCTCCCAGGATAACAAGTGAAGAAATTTGTCAGCCTGTTTTACCTAATTAACCAGCAGATCAGGTGCAGCGGCCAGGACAAGGGTCAGCATAGTTGCCACCTGCCTGGGAAAAGCCGTCCCAGTGACCTGGCTGCTAGCACGCTAGGGCAGAGTGATGACGGCTTCTCAAACTCTTACCGTGGCTCTTCAACCTCACATAAAATTATTAAAGACTCATTGCGCACAGATATTCCACCTCCCTAGCAAGTACTCTACCTGCCAGGATGAAGCACCATTCCCAGGGACTCTCTGACCTGATTAATATTTTAAATATTTTATTCAAAATCAAATAGCTCCAATAAGCGAGATCAAGGAAGACCTGCCCATATGACCCCAGGAATACATTATTGTGGAACTCTCCCACGGGCTTGGGATCTTTTTACACTCCCTGCTCACAACCAGCCACGAGCAAATCTGAGCTGGTGACTCTTTCACAGATGTCCTAGCTACCAGTTCATGGAGTCATTGACACTAATTTCAGCCAGTTTTGCATGAGAGTGTCAGTACTTTATACACAGTGGAATAAGATCAAGACTGAGGGCACTTCAATCAGACCGCCCCTCCCATGAGACAGAAAACAAATTAGAGCGTACATAGAAGTCTGGGCTGATACAATCAGAAGCACTGTGGGTTTGCTCTCAAGGTAAAGCAAACAGATACCGTCTTTCCCAATCTAGCAGATAATTTCTGCCTTAAGCTTTCACCTTCACACCCTTCTCTAGCGGCAAGAGTTCGGGCTTCAGCGCCCGTTCTTGGTGACACCGCTCTCCCCCCAGCGCCCCGCTCTGCCGCCTGCATCAGCTCCTGCCTCCGCACCCTCCGCTGACAGCAACTGAACCGGGACCCAAGCAACAACCTTCAGTACAAGCCACCAACCAGCCCCAGCCAGCTGCCGTCACCCTACAGAAAGCAGTGCTTGGTCCAAAGCCTACGGAATTCAATGCAGAGACAGCTCTGTCATTTGGATCCAAATAAGAAAATGATTAGGGGGGGGGGGGGGGGAAGTTTTATTTGCAGGTTTCCCTTTGCAAAGCTCAGTAACTAAAATGAAAATCTTAAATACTTCAGAGTGAACAATACTGGTTTTGACACATTATACTGAACCAATTCAAGCAGAAACTGTTCCCAACTGACGAGTTTCTAACTCCTGTGCTCAGAGTCCTTTGCATGTTGAAGTTGCAGGAACAATTTAGTCACCATCATCCTTACAACCAAAACATATAGGCAGACTCTTAGATGCTTCCCTAAAAGGCACTAATTTTAGTGGTGCTTGTGTTACAGCCGTTTTAACTCCCAGTTGTGACAGGAAAAATATACACACATGTTGAAAAAGTAAGTCCTTTGCAAAAGAGTGAAGTTAGACTACTTGGGGCTATGCTCCGCGGAAGCATTTTTACACAAGCACATCAGAGTTTATAGGAAGGACAGTCTGCCTATCTTTTAAAGCATGTTTTGGTCCCGAGAGATGAAAACTGACTTTCCTTTGAATCTGGCATGAGGAAGCCACAGACAGAAACGAGAAAAGAAAAACTTCCCTATTCCCGCAGTTTTACATTCAGACCAGAACCATGGATATTTTTGTTCTTACGTGCCTAAAGTTCTAGAGGTGGTGTCAGTGCCCAAATACTGCTTTTTGTCATGATGGATAAAATCCCGCAGCAATTACGCTGACAGCTTCCAGGTAAGAGATAGAATATTCTCTTCTCAAACCCTTGCCTATTCACACACAACTTTCATCATTAAATTACCTTCCCCTCTGTATCTCGAAAGTCTAGAAGTGTAACACTGTGCTGCAAATCAATGGTTAGTTTATTACCCTATTTTAATTTCCATTCTTTTCTGAACTTATTTCAGCCTTTAATAATTTCACTTAGCATATTATAGCATGATTGATATGCAGCACATTTTTATCTATGGTATACATTAGATATAAGGTTGAGATTGTCAGCAGCTACTGCTAAGGTTGTGCCTTGGCAGAAATTACTGTTCCTATACACTTTAGACTGTCTAAGACCCTAAGAAATAGTCGCTGACGGTGGTTCAGCCCCAGCCTGGGCTGCGAGGATGAAAGGATTCGACGCATCCCGTTACTCCTCAATGTCTTCCGAGCATCATCTGTATAAACACATTCTGTTTGATTGGTAAAATATTTTGGAGATGTAGAGCAAAAACATGTAGCCTGAGAGTGCCGAATTCATTTCATAGCACAAAGAGGAGCATTGTACAGTTTGGAATATACAGGTCTTTTGACTCACACAGACTGAAATGCAATGTACTGCAGTAACAAAAGAGTAGCCTGGGTAATATTAAAATGAACTGTTATATCACAGATTCAGGCAAAATACATTCCAACAAAGAGCACTAATTAAAATGTGCATCTCTGGGTTACTTAAACTTTAGTGATCTGTCATATGTGTCACTGACATTAAAATTGCTTGCTAATGTCAGTCATAAACAGGGATGTCATATTCAGAACTGCTCTAAGTGAATAATTGTTCTCCTCCAATTTCTAGATAAGGCAAGCGTGCCTCACAGCAAAATCACGAGCTGGATTTCACTGCCAGAGCTTTTGCTCCCAAACTCATATTTATTAGCCCACATATAAAAGCATGCATGAAAAGGAGCTGACAGAGCACAGTGAGGCATGAATTTCAAGTATATTCCAGCATCAGAGGTCAGAAGCAGATTTCCTGTTTGAGTAGCAATTATAAATAGCCATCAGAGGTGAAACGGGATTGAAACACTGGGTTATGTCGTGTTTCCTGTTGATTTTGAAAGGTTAACATTCTGAAGGAAAGAAGAAAACCCCCTATTGCATCACTTTAAAAAACTAAATGCTTCCCCAAAAGGGTAGAAATGGGGTAGCAGAGCACTTTTTTTTTCCCCCAAGAGAGGTATTCACAGACTCAGATTTTAAGGCCAGAAGGATAGTCCAAGGACGCCTCCCTACTCAGGTACTATCCGTTTTCTCCTTCCCTGGCAGACCCCTCAATGCACGCTTCCCACCCCAAAGAGCTACACTAACTAGAGCGAGCAGCAGATGGCTGCTGATGGCACCCCGGGGCCCTGCTCGCCTCATCACCTACAGGACGTTGAGGCTGTGCAAAATATCTCTGTCCTGAAAGCCTCCTCTCAAAGTAACCAAATCCAAGGGGTCGGCGGGAAGGACCTCCAGGACCATAGATTTCCAACCATATGTATTGCTCTTCCAGGACATGATTTTATGTAATTCCCAAAATGCAATTGTTTATTCATGTTTTTTTTTCTCCACCCATAGGTCCCACTTGATTTGCTAACTCTCATGACTACCTTTCCTTAGATACCACTCTTACTTCTCTTTCCGTTCTTCAGTTTCAATATATCATCCGCAATTTCCTTGTTGTCACCTCTGTGCTTCCTTCCCATGTTCTTCCCCTCACCCAAAATGCACCCAATTCCACCACTGTAATACCTGAACTCAATAATTACTGCTGGAGGGGAGATAACAATACAAACTGCTTTCCTACTCCCGGTACATTTTTGGTTGTGATTTACCTCTTTTCAGCAAGAATGCTGAGGAATATGTACAGCACTGGAAGGATAAAAAGAGTCAGCACCGGGGCTCCTGTCTAGTGTGAAAATCCTTGATTGAGAAATCTTTCATTAAACAGCTGCTGTAGCTATTCCACACTTTAGCATTTAGGAGGAATAACAGGAACAGAAGCGTTTTGCCGAAGCTGACTTTGCACAGACCAGCTATGAAACACATCATTATAAATTCAGTGACTTTGACAAGTAACAGCCCTCACAGCTACTTTGGCCTAATGCTCTCAGCAAGGGTCTCTGGATGCGGGGTTTATCTAGGTGACATCATCGAGAAGCCAAAGAAGGAAATTAAACATATCCTAGGTGATTTCCTCTGAACAGGCTTTATGTGAAAGATGATAAATAGAGCCCTGTATTTTGAACAGGAGGTTGCAGCAGGGGCAGTGCTGACAGGCTCTAGGCTTTGTGCCAAGGTATTTATTTACTTGTTGTGTCATGACAAATATTAAGCCACAACCTGAAGTCTCACTGAGCAGCTAAACCTCAGAGGGCCTGGCACAGAGGATCTTGCTCTGTCTCTGCCTCCCCTCTCCATGGGGAATGAGGAGTCCATGTGTTTCATCAGTGTCCTGACCGCCGGGGTTTGTATTTCACCACGGGGATGAAAACTATTGCATTTTTGCCAGTGAATAACCCAAGTGCTTTTCCTGGGACTGTCAAATTTGCACAATGCTCCACATTGCTGAACAAGTCCAAAACAAAACAGTTTTGATCTAACGCCAGAAAAACATGTTTTAAATATTGAATGGCTGTGTTTGGGAGGAGTACTGGCTTACATCTCTGCATACCAGGAAATGGCTTCTATCAGACATTTGCTAAATAGAAAACAAAACAAAATTTCACAGACTATTGGTAAAACTACATGAATTACCACTTAATTAAATGGTTACAGGCTGGTGACGGGAGACACGTTACCTTTCACTGAGAAGAGCTTTGTAGGTTACAAAAGCAATAGTAAAGAATGAGATGAAATAGATACTTAATGAAAAAAACTGTTATATCCATTTAGGGTAATTTACCACTTTGGTTTGTGTAGTCACTGAAAATGATTTCACTTGGATGCTATAAAAGCATACTTTGGTATGTAAGTTATCAGCCAGTGCAAATAATACATCGTTCCCATTGCATTCAAGATTTGAACAGTACTCACAGCAATATTAGGAAGACACCAGCATTAGGCAGGTGAGCTTCTGTACAAATCACTGCAAAAATGTGCTCTGAATGAGGCTGCGAGAGGAGGACGCATACTTAAACCACCACTGAAGGAATACAAAAGCGGCTAGATCCAAATCATTTGTGCACATTTTATGTATTCAGATACTGGGTTGTAAGCAATAATTGAAAAATTATGTATGGCTTTTTTGCCCACATTTGATTAAATTGCCTCTCTTAGTCACTTCAGTAATAGCTTGGTGATACACTGCGCTGCCCTACTTACAAAAGAGCCAGGTCACTCTTTTCTCTCTCTGGTCCTTTGCTTCTCCAGTCTGGGAGAACAAAAAGCAGCATGAGACAACATTTTCTGAGCCTGGTTCCCCACCGCGTCCCCAGCGCCATCACAGTAATATCCTGCGTTGATTCTGCTAAGCAGGAGCAAGAAGGAATCAGACCTATTGTCTTCAAAAGAAAAATTCCATTCCCAGTCCCTGTGAGCAAAAGCCGTTTTGCAGCTTTTGAAGGAACTGCCTCTGTGTCCTAAATTAACACAAATCATGACATAAAAACTAATACTTGAAAGAAGTGAGATTTGGAGAATGAAAACTGTTGTGCATTGCATGAGACTGAAGAGGGCCCAGGACAAGAAAACAAAAAGCAGCACTGTTAGGTCTACAGAATCTGCGATGCAATTTTGCCAGTCTCAACATAGAGGCTTTGCACCGTGCAATACAATGCGGAAAGGCACCCACTTGCATCCATAAATCTACCTGAAGAACAGTGTTCAGTCTTGGAGCTAGCCTGGGTGTTTCTGCAAGCACCATGAACACATACCTGGCGTGAGCACAGCAAAGCATCGGGGTGAAGGAGGCTGGCACTTTCACCAAGGGGCTGTGGGGTAGCCCACACTAAATCACCGCCTCTGGAGGCTACGAAATAGCAGGGAAGTGGGAAAAATGACAACCAGCTACAGAGCCTTTTTTGTCAAATGTCTGCTGACATCATTTGTATATTCACAGGAAATCTGATGGCAGAAGAAAATTTTAACTTTCCACTAGCAGCAAAACGTCATTGAAGATTATCATATATCCAGCTGCCGTCACAGCGCGCGCGCGCCACTGTTTTGCCGCCTGAATTTCGGTACGCACTGTTGTATTGGTCTTCTCCAGCCCTCGCCAGGTTTGATACCAGAAACACTTGTTCAGTCAGTAACCTTCAGTTATCTGTGACAAAAATGTAACTTCTGTTATCGACAGTCTTTCACTTGTCAAATTTACGCTAATTGTGTTAAGTCTTGTCTCTTCATCTAACAGTTTCTTCCCACTTTACACATAGAAGAAATGTTTAAAAACAAACAGTCAGAAAAACGCGCTGCTAGAGACAGGCGAAGTCTGAAGGACTGAGGCCAGACAGGTGCCTCTGCTAATGGCTACCAGGAACCAGCTGACCTCTCAAGGTTTGCGACTGCATGCTTCATAGTGACTTCACTACGGAAAATAATTTGTGAGGATTTAGGAGGAAGATTCCCCCAGCTGTGTGTAGCGGACATGTAAAAGTACTGACATAGAAAAACGTAATTCAGAGGAGATAAGGGAGGAGTGAAAAGAGATGAGTGAAATTAGACAGCATTACCGGGTGACAGAGAAGTGGAGCACACAGTGCAAAGCTCTCTGGCACCTATTCTGTCTGTGTGTCACACTGTCTCTGCATTGTAAAACCGAGTTCTTAACCCTTCTGCTCTTTTACGACTTCACTGTAACAAGCAAAGCGAGGTGGGACTTCTGGGTGAGAGGTGACAAGCCAGTGCCATCGCAGAGCTGTTCACGATATGGCTCTGACTGTCCCGCCAAACTGGGCTGCAGTTCCCATCTCATGCCCCCCGTCCATGTAAAGAGAATAATGTGTGCCAGGCACCGCAGATGGGTCAACAGCTGGCACACGTGAGTTTTGCGTATCACTGAGTATTTCCCAGCCAACCAGATAGTTTTGGAAGACGTTCAGGGAAGGCGTTAAAAAGCTGTCCAGTGCCATTGATAAGAAGAAGAATAATGCTCCACAGAGGACCTGCTGCCAGAGCAAAATGTTGGCATGTGATAAATATCACAAAACTTGCAACTTTTCCACAGCTAGCTCACCAGCCAAATGTCACCCACTTCCAAGGAGGCTCTCACAGCTGTTTTATAAAAATAGAAAAAGATATTCACTGACACTAATAGACTCCCTCTACAATAGGCTCAGTACTTGAACCAAAGCCAATACTAACACTCAGCCTCCAAACCTGACCCCGTGTCTTAAGTCACTGTCAGATTTGATAAAATTCTCCAGCTGAGAGAAGGACATTTGATGTGAAATCTAAACAGACAGCAGCAGTAATGTTCTCCATGGGTTTACTGTTTCTTTTGAAACGGCAACAGTTCTTGACTTACCAACTCAGTAGACTAAGAGGCAGAGGAAGGGGGAAGTGCAGTTCTAGGACTATTCAACACTATCGATAGCTTTTCTTCAGACACGTTAGGTAACATTCAGAAGGAAAACCTGAAAACCCAATGTCCACAGTCTCTAGGACATATGTGAATCCCATGTTGACTGATTCTATGAGGGACTACCATCTTCAAGCAAATTAGTTCCTTATAATCTATTAGTCACTGCTGAACACATAATGACAATCCTGCCAAAATACTTGGAAAGTGAAGCTAGTGAGGGATGCTAGTGTATGCATCCGAAACACCATATGCTCAACATAATTCATCACAAAGTCTATCTGTGGTCCAATGGCTTCTTCTAAATCAATCCTGGGAAGCCGTCTCTGACACAGTACTTCACAAAACCCAACGACAGTTCAACAGATGACTCGCTGCAGTCACTTTTTTTCGTATTGACCACCAACATCTTGCTTATTCTTGTACTGCATTTTGCTGCATTACCCATTTGTTGCTTACATCTTGCATTTACAATATATTCCTCAAAGCGAGAGCCAGTCCCTTGTACATTATTTGTATGGTGCCTTGAATGATAGAGCTCTGGCCTCTAGGTGTTACTATAATATAAAGAATAAACAAAAGCTCTATTTTAGGATATCCAGACATTTTCCAAGCACAGGTTTTGTGTTAATAATATTTAATTAATAAGCATCATTTTCAAAACAAACAATAGCAGGGTGCTAAACTGATACCAGCCACAGGAAAAAGAGTGTCTTTTGCTTGTACCCAAAAGTGCTTAATCCAGGCTTGCTGGAAGTCTCCCTTTATCACAGATGCTTCTTTTTTTTTAAACTTCAGGTGAATAGCATGACAGCAGAGATTGCCTGAGGTATTAACAGAGCCCTGATATAATTGAGAGGGGCTGAGACAAAGTGTTCTGCCAAAAGGCCCTGAACTCCAGAACTTGCTTTTCCCATCCTTCCACAAAGCTTGAATTAGTTGACCTCTAGGTCATGCTACAAGGGATACCTTTTCTACCAGGCTCTTTCTGGGAAACCAGGATGACTGAGTTGTGTTGGACAGTGGGCAAGACCTTATTTTCAGTAATTTCAGAAGGCTTTTATATTATGGCACTGGTTTTGACTTGTGTTTTATTTCATGGGCTTTCTTGGACTTTTGGATAGTCTTGTTTTTCACTAAATCAAAACAATAAATTGTGATGCAGTAAATTGCTGTTGAAACTGCACCACTTACTCTTACAACAGTTCTAGTAATTTCTGAACAGTTTGTTCCCAACACAAGTAGGCGGGAGGAGGAGGAAGGGATGGTCTGTCATTGACTTCTGGTGTGGAACACAATTTTCCTTCGATTGCCTGCCTGGGCTGACCCTGCAGCTACCTTGTGTCATTGTAGTGGACATTACCCCATTAGTGCTCTCCAGAGCTGCAGCAGAAGCAGCATTACTTTTCTTAACTCGAGCTCACTTTACACACCAAGGAAACGCAGGAGAGAAATCCACAGGAGGCCAGTTCCAGAAACAGCTTTAAACTGTGCCTTTTGTTCACTATAAAAAGAGGTCTGATTCCAGGAAAGCTGTAGCTTGTCCTCAGCTCCTAATAGTATAACCAGGGACTGTTTTGTTCAAGTTTCATCTGGGTCCTGAGGCTGGTTCTAATTTGTCTAAGCCAGCTGAAAAAAATGCAATGGTACCAGGTGTGCTGGACGAAGACAAAAAATTCAGGTGCAAGAGATACCCTGCCAAAGTTTGTTTACAGAGTTGATCTTAGGTCAGATTATTTTGTTAGGAAACCCACAGTCAATGTGTTTAAACATTACAGAACCCGGTGGTGGTGTGATGTGTAGGCGTCCACCTTACCGAACAGCTGATCAGCGAGGCAGCCAGCAAGAGTCCAACGTCTTTATTCTGTGCAATCTCACTCCCAAACAGCATTTACGAAATGAGCTCTGAAACTACTTTATTTTTCTGTTTTTTTGTTTTGGAGCTTGCCAGCCGAGTGGCTAGTTCAGTATTTCGAAAGACAGAAAAGGTTTCGCTTTGAGAATAAATTAAACACTATCTAACTTGGTTTGCAGTCCCTTTATGTAAGAGACCTTCTCAAGTCACTCTTCGTCTAGGCTTTTCTCTGGTCTAGGACAAAGCCGCCTTTTGCTCTGTAAGTGTATTACTTCAGTGTAGCTGACACTCTCCTTAGTGGGAATGACATAACTCAAAAATACAACATTTTGCTTTCATTCATTTTTCAGGATAACAGAGAGTCACAGAGTGCTTGGTGTGAGCTGGGAATTAAATGGTCAGAGGAAAACTTCTGTCCCTGACCTCAAGAGAAAGAAACTGCTGGGCAAGTACTTCCTCCCTCTGACAGTTTTTACGGTATCTGGATACAGCCAGGGACTATTTGACTTGGAGTATTTCTTTAGTTACTACAAAAGTTTCATTTTCTTCACCCAGTGTTTGGGAAGAACAGTCAAGCATCACTCGCCCCACTACTACTCTTTTTATCGCGTGTGGGCCCCCTGCTTTACTAAGAAAGCTAAGCAGAACCCTCCAAACCCCCAAATAACAAATTTTTCAGAACCCTCCAAACCCCCAATAACAAATTTTTAAGTAGAGCTGTTAATATAAAAATAAATATGTATCATCATGCCACCAGAAACATTAGGCAGAAGATCCGAATTTTTAATCTGAGTAACTGAATTTAGAGATTTTCATGGTAATCAACACCGTGAACGGTAAGAGGACTGAGGAAGATCTTTCTGCAGAGCCAGGGTGCTGCTGCTAAAGCCTGGTCCAGTTATGTTGATGCAATTCTTGAAACCACAACCAGTTCTTTCCACCCGGTAACACCCGCCTCCGTGGCATGCCCGGCCTCCACCATGACAGGACACTGGCCATTACGCTGCTGCAGGAGTTCTCCTGCTCCTGTTAGCAAAGCGTGATCTTCGCTCGCCCCTCACCTCTGAACCGACTAGTACTGAAATTGCAGTGCCCTGCTGACTTGTTCCGTTTGTGCGGTGGTCACCAGCAATTCCTCAGCTTGTTCCGAGTAAGAAAATAGTGAACGAAGGATGGTATTTATTAGACTCCTAGGAGAAGGAGACCAGTAGTATTTTCCCTGCAGGCATTTTATACGAAGAAAATATATTTATACCTGGCGGAAGATTAAAGGTTCTCAAAGTGACTAGTCTGAGCACAACTGGTTCCTACCGGAATGAACAGCTGAAAGACAGGCTCCTTCACACCATATATCCGACTCCTCAGGAAACTGAACTCTTCTAGCTGTTTAAGGCCTGGGCTACATAAGTGAAAGGCATGATTCAAAAGGTGTGCTTTTAAACCAAATCATCTTCAAGTAAAGCAAAAACCTCCTATCACGCTGAAATAAGCACACCCCAGCAGATTTCATTGGCTTAAGTTCTGTCATTTGAGGAAACTAACTAAAATGGCACAATTTCCTTATATAGAATAAGGTCTGTCTTATGGCAAACGTCTTACCATCAAGTTACAAGAGGATTGTGACTTCTGCCCTCCCGTCTTCTCAGTGTCACTAAAGAGCGAAGCCGCTCTGGGAAGCAAGAATGGAGAAACCCCATCCGGACTTGCATATGTCCAATCAGACACCAACCTTCCTCTGCAAAGAGGAGCTGTCTTTTGTATCGCTTCACAGTGAGGCTGAACATTTTCTAAGACTTCTCAGAACAAAAAGCAACCCCCCTCCAGGACATTTTCTTAGACACAGATTCCAGCATAAGTCAAGCCTCAGGGCATGGGGTGAGTTGCTTTCTCAAGAGGACAGGATTCATGAAAAGAGGAACAGCAAGAAAAATAAGAGCACAGCACTCCTCCCACATCATCAAGCACCAGCCTTCGCTTCAGACAGGCATCAACAAATCACTGTGTGAGCAATGAGAAGTACGATAAATTTACCACAGTGCAATAAAAGCAATTGTAATGGTAACTACTCCTGCTGCTCAGAAAATGTTAGGCTGGATTTCTTTGGTTGTGGATCCAACCAAGGCATTAGTCTCTACTGGTTTTAGCTACTGAAGGCAGGCAAGACATTATGAATTTCTCTGAAATAAAAACAAAAATGAAATCCTTTTTTGACTTGTTGAACTGCGGCAGTGGAGCACAACCTCTTCCCATTTCTCTCTTTGCCACCTTGTGTCCATTTCTCCTACACAGTAAAAAGTGTTTTGGGGATTTAGAAGCCCAGTGTGTCCCATTTTCTTCCATATAAAAACATAATCCTTGGAATTTAAAATATTACCTTTGGGACTTATCACTTTTGAATGCATCCAGGAGTAGAAGTAAATTTTTAGATAACTGCAGCTTTGCAGGAAAAAAAAAAACCCAACCCAACCCAACCCAAACCGTATCAATGGGAACAATACTGCTTCCAAAAATAAGAAATTCAGGCATTTGGGTTACCTGAAGAAAAAATAGAAGATTTTTTTATCATTATTTCAAAATTAAAAGAACAGATATTTCAAGCCCTTTCATTTAAGATTTTTTTTTTCCTAAGGAAATAAAACAATTCTTTGTGACATTTCCTTTTAAACATAGTAGTTTCATTTCAAAACTAGCCTTTAAGAAAAAAGGAGTTAAATAACCTATAACATTAATAAAAAATTTTTGCCTCAGCTTGGCCTAAAATATAAATTTGAAGGGTTTTTTCCTACGTTATCAAAGCATTTAGACACCTTTTTTTTTTTTTTCAGTGCAAATAGTTTTTTCTCGCTTACATTTTCTGGTTTATCCATCAGTGACTAACCCGTAACCTCAAGTATTTAGGAAATCCCTCACACTTTTCCTACATTCTCCATTCTCATTAAAAACAAACACACAACGTAGATCCCTCAGGTAGCTGGCTTACACACTCGGTCTACTCAGCAGCTACCCCTGATCCCAGTTTCCCCAGTTGCTGGCACTAGGACATATGAGTCCCCGAGGCCTCAGCCTCACCCCAGCTGCTGGTACTCAGACCTACACACACTACAGATCCCAGCAGCGGTTGCCCATAGACGTGCAGTCCATCTAGTAGCTGCCCGTACCCTTCCTCTCCCCGTGTGCCTCTTGCACACACACATGCCCAAATGGGTCTCAGCTGACCCGCAGACCCCACAGCCTCTCCAGCAGTTGACCTGGACCTCCTGGTCGCCCCAGTACCCAACTCCTCCAGTTCTCTCGCTCTCAGACACACCCAGACACCCGGCTCCCAAGCCACCCATCCCACTGGCCAGCTCGACATTCGCTAGGGATCACATCCTGACGCAGGCACGCTCGCTGCTGCAGGCGCACTGGCTCCTCTCACCCACGGCCCCCTCTCCAGCGCCTGCACTCAGACCCCCATACATACATACACACCCGCACTCAGACAGAAAGGCCCTCGCCCAGGAAGAGTGAGGAAGGGAATTGAATTAAGAAGCCAAGACAGCCTGGGGGATCAGACAAGGGCACTGGCCAGCCACCTGTTTACACAACTCATTCCTTTTAACCTCTTTATCCCTCTGTTTTCCCATGCTTGGTCCTGCCCAAATGACCCTGACCCCTCCTTTCCCCGACCTTTGGTTCCTTCCATAAACATCCGATAGTAAGTCTTGTCCAAATGCTTTTCCCTGGTATCCCATAATGAGCCCACACCCCTTGGCAGTGACCCCTCAGTCTGTAGGTGATCTCAAGACAGCCTCTCCCAGGGAGCCACAGAGGTGGGTGTCACCCCCAGCCCTCAGCGCTGACACCCTCCTGGGATGCCCTGGGTGGGGTGGGGGGTGGGGGGGCGGGTCAGGGACTCATGTTCCTGACTGGGTGACTGGGATTCCCCTACCTGCCACTGTTCCCCTATGCTCCTTTGTGTGTGTGGAGACCAGCTTCTTACCACGCATCCTCACAATACTCAGAATAAAAGGATAGTTGGGTGGGGCAGGAGTCCAAGACCACCTACTCTGTGTGGAGCCCCCCTTCTGGTTGCATTTCTTTCAGCATTTGAGCAGATGCTTTCCTTTCTAGGGCTGCTTGGAGAATGACTGTTGCTAACACTGACTTACAATTAAGGAAAGGAAAGGAAAGGAAAGGAAAGGAAAGGAAAGGAAAGGAAAGTAAAGGAAAGGAAAGGAAAGG
>JAVKLA010000014.1:27236799-27254053 GCA_034782735.1 Sagittarius serpentarius | reverse complement strand
AGCACCTCCTCCCCCTCCTTCTTCACTGACCTTGATGTCTCCGGAGATGTTTTTCTTACATGTTCTCACTCCTCTCCGGCTGCGGCTTCTGCACCCCAGCAACTTTCTTTCCTTCTCAAATCCGTTACCCCAGAGGCGCTACCCCTGTCGCTGATTGGCTCAGCCTTGGCCAGCGGCGGGTCTGTCTTAAAGCCGGCTGGCATTGGCTCTGTCGGACATGGGGGAAGCTTCCAGCAGCTTTTAAAGAAGCTGCCCCTGTGGCCCCCCACCCCGCTACCAAAACCTTGCCCTGTAAACCCATTACATACATTAAGAAAATAGTTGATACTGATTGCTAGGAATTTATATTTTAAGAACAAAACAAATATAGCTGATAACCCAGCCACACTGGCAAGTTTGGATACTATTGGCAAGAACGGATTAATTTGGTGTATTTTATTACGGGTATGTTGTTTGCTGTGACTATTTAGCTCTCAGATAAGTAACAAAGTGAGCAAATAATTTTAGGAAGAAGGTAAGCACATGTAGCAGCTGCTTGTAGGTGGTGCTTCTGGTTTTGCAATTTGGAGTAAGTTGCAGCTTCAAGAAGCAGCTCCAACAACAATAGCAGCAGTAATGAGAGCCTGCTAAATTGGCTAAAATTTGTGCAAAGTGTCCAAGTGAAGCTATGGATTTCCTTGAACTTTACTGAAACCATTTAGCACAAATTACCTAAATCAGCCTAATTCAGTTTTTATCCATCTGTTTTACAGTTAATGAATACAGTCTTGGCCATAGACAAAAAAAAGCCAGTAAATCAGTTTCAAAGAAAAAAGTAAATAAAACCAACAAATGAATGAAAATATGACATTTTTCCATTTTCTACATATGATCTTCTGCATCTGAGAATCTAAACAGACTTCTAGCAACCACACGATGCAGAAAAGAAATGATATTGGGTGCAACAGAAATTGAAATAAGAGGACATCATCACCACTTGTCTTCATTTACAACATGCCGAAAAAGGTCTGCTTTAAGTTCAGTAAAACACAATTGAACAATCAGCCAGGTCCCAAACCTGGGCACCCCCAGCCCTGGCTGTTCCTGCCTCCCCCTTATGCCTCCCCCGACCCTGCCCATGGGCCAGGACCCTATTTCAGCCCCGGGGGCTGTCAGTCTGTGTCCCAGTGATGCCACAACAGTGCCTGTCTCCAGCCATATCTCCTGGATCCACACAGACCTCCACTGTGGGCAGCCTGTCTCCCGGGTGGGCACCTCAGTCATACACTGCAGCTTTGTCTCTGGTCTCTTTGGCCTCATCTGCATTAGCTCATAGCCCTCAGCCCTGGTTCATCACTTTCCATGTCAGGGACTGTTGACGGACGCTGTTACTGTCCCCAGCTCTGCCCACCATGGTCAGACTCCCATTAATGAGGGTCTGCCTCAGATTCCAGCTTGCCTGCCTTCAGGAGCACTTGGTGCTCACTATGCCCTGACAGTCTGGAGGGTGGGAAGAGGGAGAGGAGAGCGCAGCCATCTTTACTCAGAGCCCTACACAGAAGTTGCTGCTCCAGAGTGTAAAGGGAGGCCCCATCCTCTCCTCGTCTTGAGCTGCCCCCATGGGTCAACCTCTCCCAGGCCCAGATCCCCAGAGTGCAGGATCGGCCCTGACCAACCCCCCCATCCCCACCTCTGCTCCCACAGGATGCCTTGGTATTCAGAGGACAGCGTGGTCCTCATCAGGAGGACTGATCCAAACTCAGAATTAAACACGGATGTCTTTGGTGTTTTGGTCACTTACAGTGTGTAAAATGGACTGAGTACTTGTCTGTGAGTAGGATACAGAAAGAAGCCTTACTCAACAGATATTTATTAACAGCTCGATTTTGTACATGACAAGAAATGACATGTAAAATGGGGGCAGGGGTGAAGAGGAAAGAGTTTTGATCCCATTGCATCATTTGCTAATGGAATCCACATTGACAATCCAGGAGAGACACTAGATAAAGAAATAAATTGAAACTACAGTCTACATCCTACACCTAAAGGGAGTTTCCCCATGTTAAGGCTGAGACAAGTGGGCCACGAGGCTTTTTTGAGTAACAGTTGTTCATGACAAAAAAAAAGGAAAAAGAAAAAAAAATTAGGAGTGCTAGCAACTGGGTTTTGGAGTCTTTTTGAGCACTAAAATCATGCCACGAAGAATTACAATATTAGTTTATCACTCTGGGATACTTTTGAATTTAAAAAAAAAAGGTGTCATATCTAGAAAGATCTAAAAGAAAAACAAAGTGTTTTTTATTGTATGACTAAAGGTACTGAAAGATATAATTATTTGCCTCCCTTGGTAATTTTGTTCTACAAAAGGAACAGTTTTACAGTTTCTGCTTAAGCTCTCCCTTCTTTTATTATGTTCTTCTCTTCCTGTTTCATCTCTCCCCCATATTACTCCACAGTACTATTTGTCCCTCCCCCAGGTCTAGGGAAGCAACTAATTTTGATACGATTCTTTTCCTTTCCTCCTTGTACTTTTTTTCCTTTTGCTATCTTATTTACCCTTCTTTTCCGTAACTCCATTTTCAGCCCCATTTTCTGATTCTCTATTTGTTTCTCTCGTCTCTCTCCATGGTTTCTTTTTGTCTTCCTAGAACCCAACTTCTGATAACTTTTCTGCATGTTTTGTCACTTCCTTCCTTTCTTCTTTCTCTTCACGCCCTTCATCTTCTCCATCTGTACAATCACTAGGTAAGATAAAAAAAGGGTAAGATAAAGAAGACGAGGAAAAAGTCATACCCTGTACAAGATCTGGCTGCCTCTCCCTTCCTCTGGCACCAGACAGCAGTAGTAATCAAAAGAGTGTTTTCTTCTAAGGGTAGGAGTCTTCATCAGCTGTCTCCTACTCGTGGGGAAAAGAGAAGAAAGCCACTGATACCACCTCTTCCTTGCACTAGAGGGACAAATCTGCTTTTGTTCCCTCAAGAGGCAAAGCAAGAACATTTGCATGGAAACCAGAGCTCACCATCTCAAATGCTGTTGATACTCCTCCTGCTTGCAATAGTATCAGCAGTCCCAGAAATTCCTTCAGGAGTAGGGGTGACACCTTCCAACTGTGCTACTGCAGAATCCTTGCTTCTACTGCTTCTGAGAAAGGTGAGTTACAGTCCAAGTAAGCAGGAATTTTTTAGATGAGTGAAATTGTCTAACTGCATCAGGGGAGAAACAAAAAAAAAAAGGAAGGGGCCAAACCCTCATGCCTTTCTGAAACACTTTTGTTTGGGGCATAACTACAAAATTAAAGACAACAGAGGTTTCATGGTGGAGCAATTCTACTAAGTATCAGTAACTGATCACTCACAAGACCACCCTGTGGGCACTCTCCAGTCCCACTTCCAGCTAAGGACATCCTCATCCATCTCCCCATGAAGTGCCTAATCTCAGCACAGGAGGTTGTTCCAAGCTGCACAGCACTGATCAGCTTCAATTTTTAAGAACTTCCTAAACGCCCATTCAGCCAGAGAGACCCCCTTCTTTACAGCATGGGAGGGGAGACATGTGCGTTTTAATTCCTGGTCTGACCTGGCAGATTAATTGAAACCATCCTCCCTCCTGAGAGCACCACACCGTGAGAATACAGAAATATTCTCATTTACTTTCCTCTTCATCACTGCAATCAATGCAAGACTTTCTACTGACTTGGGGCTTGAGTAAGCTGCTGTGTAATTATATTACAGTACTTTATACTGTTACACTTTTATATACTATACTGTAATTATACAGCATAGAATTAATTGCATGCAAATGTGTTAGCGCATCATTAATAAGATTTATCAAGCATTCTTCCAAGAAATGATCATAGCATGGTAAGGATGCAGCGTGACATAGTTTTTCAGAAAGCCTGAATGGAGTATTAGGACTTTTGGATTGTCACAATCATTATGCTACCTAAAGCAATACCCCAAGAGTCCATTCAGAAGAGCACAGGCACAACCATAATCACTTCGCCAAGACCCGTAGACATTGCTTAAACAAGCATGTTCTCAAGTGCTGCCTTAAAGCAGAATTTTCTCTGCACCAGGCCTTAAGCTCTCCATGTCTGTGCATATCTGTCTACAAGCCAGTATAATACATTGTACACCCTCAGCTTAATCTTGAGCAGCCTACAGTCTTAGAAATATCAGAAAAAACCTCACATTGGTCTCCAATATTAAGAAATTAAATTGAAAGTATTTCATCTTCCTATAGTGCTTTAATTTGCACCTCAGACAGTCTTTCTACTGTGCCTCACTGTTCTTCCTCTAATTGCTGCTATCAGACACCAAGTTTTTCAAGGTAGAGATTGATGGGCATTCTGTAAACCATCAGGCATGATTCTGATACTTCATATAGAGTAACAAGAAGAAAAAAGTACTGTAAACAAAACAGTGAGCATGCCAGAATGGAATGCCTGACAGATTGCTCTATGGGGGTCTTCTGCACACTCCAGCCAACACATTTTTGCATCTTGCAAGTCCAGTGAATCATCCATACTGTAAAGGGGCAATAATGTTTGGCTCTGGTAATTTAATTTATCAAACAACAACATAAAGCAGTGTTTCTCAAAGTTATGGCTAGCAAAGTTCTTAAGAAAATCCTTAATGTCAGTTCAGAGGAGCTTAACGTTTGCAATGACTCATTAGAAATATTAGCTATGAAATCTATGCCAGCAAAACCCAATAATATGTGAATTAAGGTAAGGACAGAACACACACGTTTAATCCTGCAGATTTACATGTTTAAATGGGTTCCACTTATAATTAAATTTGACACTGTTTCTGACAGGAAGAAAAAAAAAAAATAGCCTCTATTCCTGTTAATATATTTGCTACACAATTTTGGCAGCTTTGATCAGCTTTGTCATTTCAGGCATCCGGTAGTTTTCATATTGATTCAGGCATTAATCAGAACATTTTTTATTTCAGAATTAGCATACCAAAACGGTTTTGTGAGTTATCATGCTAATATGTTCTATCAAAGACTAAATTAACATTTTACCACTGTTAACCAGAGGCTATGCTTCATATACAATTCAGATGATGTTGCCAAACTTTTCACAATACCAGCTGCTTAAATTTGAGCGTACTTAATATCTGTGGACCTAAAGAAATATCTTTCAAAAATAACCTAACAACAAAGTCTCCCACAGTCCAGTACCAGCATTCCCAGAGCTAATGAAGCCCCATACTGTTCCTGAGCTCTACTGTATTTCCAGTAGTGAGGTAACCCAGAGGTTTCCTATGGCAAGTGTCCCAGTTTCATCCTACCCGTAAATGCACAGATCATGCATGAGGCTCCCAAGAGTACTTGCCGATCGCCATCCAGGCAAAGTCTCCTGACTTCTGAGATCTGCATAACAACATTCAGCAGGGTATCTGAGAAATTGTGCCAGCAGAAGTTTGTATCTTTTACATATATGAAGAATCTTTTGTCAGGAATCCAATAGCAACAGTTGAGAGTAGACAGAAGTTTTCACTTTTCATCTGAGATTGGCTCCTCTCCACAATGGGGAGCATAGCTTAAGTACTTCGTTTACACTTAAAATAACCATTATCTAGCTTTAAATTCAGATTTAAAGTTCCATTTAACAAAAATGTACATATATTTAGAACAGATAAAGTCTATAAATGAGTGTATCAGCCTAACATAAATAATTATGAATTGAAAGCAATGAAATCTAGATAATGCCAAACACAATTACCCAGGAAGTTGACTTGCTCCCAAAATTCCCACTCCTTCATCACCTTTCAATACTCAAGAGTATCGAAAAGATTTTTTCACCAAATTTTGGCAGTCAGACCAGAGGCACCAAATTCCTGAGTCTGATACTGTCTCAGTCAATGGTGCAAAGAAATACCAACTGCAGCAATAATGGCAAAGAACAAGAGTTGGGCTGTTCCTCAACTAGTATTTGTATTCACTCTGAGATCCACAGGAAGCCTGTGCAGACCTGAGAGGAACCATGTTCCCATCAAGTTGCTCTCCCCATAAGAAAACTGCCAGAATCTCCGTTAGCCTTCCTCTATAAATGTCACGTTTGGCAATAATTTAATGTTTAAGGGAACAGGACTTGGATGGCATTGCCAATGTCTGTATCCACAAAGGTCACAGTTCCTTAGCCAAACGCCAGTAATTCAAGGCTATCTGGGTTTCTGCTGTGACATAATTGTCAAATAGCAGCTGGGGGTTTATAATCACATCTTAGCTGTGGGTACTGTTAACTGATGGTAGATATATTTCTTCCTACAGAGGAGCTAATATTAATTCCTCTATCTCCTCTGGCTACTTTCCCAACCTGTCATCGCAATCTCAGTTAATCTGAGTTGAGCCTCAGCCAACTAATTCATATCTCTGCTCTGCTCTTCTTTGCAAACCGAGGTGTTGTGTCATCCATCGTGGGTAGAAGATACAGATTCATACATGTGCTCTTTATCAATAGGCTAAAAATAACCACATCTCATCCTTCCTAAAGGTGGGATTAATTCATTTTAACTTTTAGCCACCTGAAGTTCAATCTGGTCTCCCATACCTCCACACAAAGTCAAAAAAGCATAATAAGCAGATGCACAAGGCAAGTTGTTCTACCTAGTTTAAACTTACTGTGCTTTCAATGCCTGCTTCTCTCTCTTGATCATGAGGAAGTCTAGCTCAGACTTCCAAAGTTTTTTTGACCCCAGAGTTAGATCCTACACCAACTCCCAAATGGCCCCTTTTCTTGTTGAACAGAAGTGAAAACCAAAGCAGTGTCCAGCAGTCTCCACACTACAAAGAAGGCTGGGGAAAAAAATTTACCCATGCTTATCTGCTGAAATCTGTTTAAGAAGACAAAAGAAGGCACTGAAAAAAAGAGTTTTGTCTTACTCAGAACAGAGATACCACTAAGTCACTTACGGTCCTTCACAAGCAACAGGGTTGAAAGCAGCTGTAAGGTTTAAAGCAACTGAAAAAACATTGACACCAAGTCATCAACTACTCCTTACACAATGCTATCAACCACCTCAATCTCTCTGGCACAGCCATCCTCATTTCTTATATCCCAGCACTCCGATCCCTCAGTTTTAGAAGCTACATAAGAATTCACATCATACTGAGGCAAGCTGCAGACCCCTGAAGATGATGCAGTTCTTCATCAGCCTTAAGTTAGATTTTTTCCAGAGACCTTCTTCAATCATGGCTTTATAGAAAAAAAAAAAAAACACCAAACACTGTCTTAATTCTTCAAAGAGATATAAAAGCAAGAACACTTTTCTTACAATGAGTAAATGATGTATTTGAAAAATATGGTTTTTTACTTACAAATATTTTATATTCAGAGTTTGCTACTGTTAGTAAGCATTCTCTTTTGGAACACAGACAGCATTTAAACCTCAATAAAAGGTGAATGTCTCGCCTGTCTTCACTTAACAGTTCAAGAAGAGACCTTGCTGTTTAAACAATACATTTAGATTTACAGAATCCAAGTTCTGCAATGAAGAATTTGTAAATTTAGGCACTGTTCGCTCACGTAGAAAAGTTCTTCCCTTTCCAGCTTTCATATGCCTCACTAAATAAATGTATTTTCCTTCTCTGCCAAAAATGCCCCTGCCCCCACCAACAGCAAGCAATCTTGTACCAACAGCAAGAAAAAATATCTACAAGAAAAATTTATTCTTAATATTTTGACTACAACACTACTGAGCATTACAGGGAGATATCCTGAAGAATTGATGCCTAGCAATGCAGTAAACAGAAAAAAAATCTATTTCCTAACATACCTAGCTGTTTCTCTTTTACTTTCAAGGGATGCATCTAACCTGCAGAGAGAATTTTGAAGATGTCACGGTCCACTCACTGCACTTTTGGGAGCCCAGCTACCATTGAATCTCTGGGTTTACATGTTCTCCAACACAGATAAGTGTCACTATTGACCTAACATACTGTAATTGCCACTCATTTATGAAACAAGCACAAAATACTATTACAGCCCTTCACATGTAAGCTGCAACACAGCACATGGGATCAGTCAAAGAGCATGGAGTATTTGACTTAATGAGCCACCAGCCAAAGCTGCTTACTCCATCATTAGCGTGAAAGAAATGCTAGTAGCAGTTCAATAATCTCTGCATCAGCTCCTCACCCACAGCGCAAGGCAGCTTGGTGAAGAAACAGAGCCGAGAGACTTGCTTCTTTTCAAGCCTACTGAGCCATTTATATCGGTTTCGTACTTTCAAAGCTTCTTCTGCCTGGGAAAGAATCAACCATTGTTTTCCAAAGAAATCTGTTGTTTCATCAAGACACTTAAGAAAATAAAACAAAACATTAATCAGGGAGTCACAATAGTTAACCCATTGGTAGTGTGAGGTGGGGATATTTAAAAAGGCTTTCTTTAACCCAGGAAAGCAAATCTCCCAAAGTAGTCCCTGTAGAGGGGAAACATGCTCTCCGATGGGCAATTGAGAGCAGGCTCTGAAACACAGGTGATCTGACTTGCCCGCTAAAGGAGCCTGTTGACTGTAAGTCAGCTTTTCTCAAGCTCCCTGCAAGCCTGACCTTTTCGGGGTTTCATTGCCTTTGTACTACTCCTGTCCGCAAAGAGGAGAAAAGCTACTACCGTTGATTGATGGCCACAACTCCCCTCCTTGGAAGTACGGAAGAGAGAAGCAGATGCAATTACTGGTAACAACATGGTTCATTTTTCGCCCATCACACAGGAGCTAAGCTGGTGCCTGCCATTAGAGGTTGTTAGCTGTTCCCTGGCTAGTATAAACAGTAGTAACTAGCAGTTGCAGCTGCTTCGTACTCCATTACGCAGGAGAAACTGAGCTGCTACTAGTAATAAATCAGCAGAATTTAGTTTTGATTTAACATTTATCATTTTTTCTTTAGTATCTAATAGTATTTTGATCCCTTTTAAACATTCCTCTCTCTCTTTTGCTGCAATACTCACTTTGATAAACTGCTGCAGACATACTAAAATTTATTGTTGAAAATACCCTTTTTTCCACAAACCTTCCATCTGTCACTGTATCTTGTCTAAGCAGCTAATATTTAGGTGATAATCCCATTCAATCACCAATACGTTGCTTGCACTTTTTGTTTCACTTGTCTTTCTGTGGCAGCTCACCTTGGGGGTGGGGCAGGGGGTGTTTACAGCAGTAACAAGGTGTAATTACAAACTGCAGATATAAATATGCACCTCCAAACCCTGAAAGAAAGTGAGCTGCTTCAGCCATTAAAGTTAACTAACAGTATAAACATTTGAAGACTGTAATGACAGCTTGTTCTCATTTCCCTGCTTGCAGAAATTTGACTGCTGCTGGCTGCTATCAATTAGCACGTGTCAAGCTTTGTAGGAATGCAGCCGCCAGTGACCCCCGCGTTCATGTGTCAAGATAGAAGCCATGTGCATCTGAATATCTGTCCTTGGCTCTCCTAAGCATGATGACATCTTGGGTTGCTAAAACTCTCAATCTGGCACTTCACGGAGCAACAGCTTGTAATAATAATAATAACAACACATCTTTATAATATGGTAATATGCTTATAATAAATAGAATCTATTTCTAGCTGGAGAATATAAGGCTACACTGGAACAAGATGGTTTTCAGCTTGATCTCTTTATCCAACACCTAAACTAAGGAGTCAAAAGTAAGTCAAAATCTCGTATTTATAAAAAGCACAACTTTTTTTTTTTTTAAGTATTGTTAGAAATGGAAGAAGAGATAGATCAATGAATTGTTTAACAGTCTAAACAACTAAAGCAAAAGTGATGAAATGTGGGACTAGGTGGTCTCTGCCTCTTCTTTAAGAAAGAGCTTAGGTGCCCAAGAACCTAGAAATGAACAGTCAAGCTTTACATCTTTCACGTGAAGTATTTTCTCTCGTTTGTTTTCACTTGGAACACTTTCAGTAATTAAGCTTACACTTCCTATCTTACCGTTTCCTTCAAAAATGAAACTGAAGGGTTTTGGTGGAGGTGGGCTGCCTCCTCCAAACATTTCTGTCACTCTCCGTATTTTGGATGAGATAGTCAGATTTGGAATAATTATAGTGAGCCTAAGTACCTGCCACTACAGCTGGCCTTCCTCAGTAGCCCAGATAATCTAGTGCATTGTTCTGTGTCTTGAGATGCGATACCGCACTACATGCTGAAAATTTACAAAGAACAACCAGCAAATGTACAACCAAATTTTCCCCTTCTTAGGGATTACCCTTGGCAGCTCTAACTCATCCTCATTTCAACTCACACATGAATTTAGCCACAAAATAGACAAGACGTAGGAAAATCACTTCCACGGTAGTTAACTCCCACAATCAGGATCTTGGTGTTCACTTGCCAGAGCCTCCAGTCTAACACAACGTGACATTATCTTACATAAAGGCATTTGAGAAGATTTTGAGCTATTTAAGTCCAGAAAAAATCAGCTGCATTTAAATAAGCTGTTTATTAACTGCAATCAGATTTATTCTTTCCCATCTGTTTTCTAGTAGCCTTTTATTTTCTGAATTAGGGGAAAGTAACAACCTATTTACGACCTACTTAAGTCCTGCCTCCTGCTCCCTTATTCAAAAGAAGCAAGACTAAGTTGTCTTCTTTCCTACCACACTGTTACACATTCAGTTCTTTGAAACAAATGGGATTCTTTGAGCATGCCAAAGCACTTCAGTCAGTTGACAAGATAGCTGCAACAGTTTGGACCGGATTTCAGATTATCTGCCAGACTTAACAAATTCTACATCTTATGAAACAGTTTTAGAAAGCAAGTGGCTTAATGTTTGTCCCTTTTATACTTAACAACTACAGTAAAGTTTCTTTCATTTTGGTTTAATTCTTGTCAATAAATATTGAACTCATTAAAAAGACAATTTCAATCATTTTCAAATTATTTGAAAATTCAGATCACATCAAAAGTTTTGGAGGAATAGGCTCACAGAACTGATAAAGTGGTGGAGTTAGCATGCTAGCTCTTATGTCTAGGAATCTAGGGTCGTTTCTTTCTAGAGATTTGAGTCCAGATCTCATCATCAAGTATTTTGGGCAGAGAATTTTATTTAAGCCCATAGTATAAACTAGGCAAAGAGCAGGTCTGAGCATCCATCTCTTAGCTGACTCCATCAGTACACAGGATCACTTGGAGGAGGTGGTTCCTACTGCTCTTTGTTGGAGCTACGGAACTTGGGAGAAACAAGTCAGTAGCCCAAAAGACAGTGCTCCAGGACAGCAGGAAGGACACTTAGGAGCCACCACCCATAAAGTCTACTTGCTGGTCCTGTAGATATTGACATTGTTCAATTTTCTGTTGGGAACAATCATGACCCTATCTGTCTCTTAGGGTCTTCGGAAAAAGCATACTTGGTAACCAAATTCCATCTAGCATATAAGGAGACTAAACCTCCATATCCCATATTCTAGTTCCCAATAAATTCACATTTTTTTAAAAAATAAAGGTGAACTATCACAGACAAAGCTAAAAATCTTGTATCACTGAATCAAGAAGTTGACGGAGAACACTCGCCTGTGAAAGCTAATAGTGCGCAGAGGAAAAGAGAATGAAGTATTCTTTGCTTTAGATTTGTAATAAAACTCTCAGTGCTTCACAGTACCTCTGGCAGCTCTTCATATCCTCTCTAAGGAGCTGTGACTCATCAGCTGAAGAATGCTAGTCTGGATTAATGGCATTCACTGAGAGCTAACTTTTTTCTTTTTTTTTATTGTGAATAAGCATGTCTGAGGCCATGCCACCTTTTCTTTAGTGCTTACATCCATAACAAGTTGAAAATATTACAATTCTGCATTCCTCAGCATTATGCCACACTTTCAGGAGTAAAATGGCTTTGCTGTTAAGCAGGGCAGATGTGATTATGAAACACAGTCTTACCTTCGCAACTAGCTGTTGCTCTGTTCTATACAAATTACTCACAGTTAAAGTTTCATGTTAATGACATAGGGGAGTAGCAAGGGACAAAGCCAACACAATGAAAGAAACTAATAAAGTAAGACATCTGGCCTTCTGGCTCCCTGTGTTATCAGTACTATACTTTAGTCAGCTGCACGTCCTAAATTTCACAATAATGTAAACCTGAAACCTCTAACTGGGAACACTCTGGCTAACGTACGGATGATTCAGGAAGGCTTGTGACAAAATTGAAGCAGCAGGAACGGAAAGCCTGATTGCATATGAGCTCTCCAGAACATTTTTATGTGGCTTTCTAGGTTATGTGTTATTCATACCAGACCTTCTTGCTCAGGAAAAACCTAATGTGGAACACACAGGGAAGGGAAATATGGTCAGAAACATTCCTAAAGAGTTTTCATTTGCTTCAAAGGAAAAACATGTCTTCAAAGAGATCTGGAAAGCCTAAAACATGATACTGCAATGTTGGAATGATGACATTTGTGGCAGTGTTGATGCAAATCAGTATCAGACTGACACAATGTCACTACTAAGTTATCCTACCATGAAAACAAGCACATCAGGAAATTTAACATCGGATTATGTTGTGTGCAGAAAGGGAAGCCCAGAGCAAGAAATACAAGGAAAAGGTGAGTTGGTGCTCTGTCATGACCCGACCTGGACAGACCAGGGAGGGGTTGCGTGAAGTTCGGAATTCCCTCGGGCTAAATCAATGTGAAACGACACCAAATGATCAGTTAGAAGCTTTCTTCATCACACAAGCAGCCTTAACTCAGAAAGCCTTAACAACAGATGGTGTGGTTCCTTACGGAAGAATGGGTGGTCAACAAACCCCATTAGCATGCGAGACAAGGCGGAGAGCCCTCCCGTTGAGTCACGAGGTTCAGAGCGGACCCCCTTGCTTTCTAGGCTCCCCCCAGAGAGGAGTCTAGGGGCGGCTGGACCCACTGCTAGTCCCAGACCTGGTCAACGGTTTATATCTAAAGGGATGAGGTGTGGGGAAAAAATTAAAAGGACGGGGTGGAGCGGAGAGAGAGAGTGTGTAAAGAAAGATTTCACCAATCCTGGGTCCACCGCTGGCCCCGCAGCTCGGTCCTGGCGGGCACACCCCCGCGGGCGGCCCGTGTCGGCGTCTTTTATAGGCCGCTTCCCGCCCTTTTTCACCTCAGTCGCGCCCCTCTTGGTTTCTGCACACCGCCCCTAACGACTGACGTAACTCTCGATCTCCCGCGCAGGCGCTATCCTGGGCGGGTGGGCGCGGGTTCCTTCCCCAAAACTCTGGGTGACTCCTGGCCACGTGCGGTGGGTTGTTCTGCTCTGTCCGTCAGGGCGCGGGACTCCGCGCCCTCCAATGCGCTTCCAGTGCCTTGTGTCGCATGGTGTTGCTAGGCGGAACTGGTGGCAGCGCCCTGCAAGCAAGGCCCGTTCCTCCCCTCCGCGGCAAAACCCAGAAAAGCCAGGTCCCTGTCAATCACGACGGGTGCTTGAGGCGTTAACCCCGCCCAGTCTCTCACATGCTCTGTCACTAAATCTGAGGCCTAAATCAAGTAGACAAAAGAAACATAAACGTCGTAAAAAATACATTACCTGGGGCCTCTTCCTCCTCTGAATAGCATCCATAGCAACGAATAGCACTGCTCCCCGTCCAGACAGAGTGGCGTTCACCACAGGAAGGGAGAAGATAAAAAGAAGGTCGGTCTGTAACTCCTCTCTGCCAGGCCAAATTCTGAGACTTCCAGAGTCTCTCTGACCCGGACGTAAGTCAGAGCCTCATTACATGAGTAATTCCAACTGGGGAGATCTGCTGACCTAACAGTGTATTATTATGGCCAAAAAAGGCTACAGAAGAATGAAGAGTAACGCCTGCAATGTGCAAGTAACGTAGAATGAGGTGAGAGTTAAGATCCCCACACGTAGTAAAAAAGGCTTTTATGCAATAGGTGGCTCATCCTGCTGAAGAGAGAAGTTTCAGCCAGAAAGAGCCCATGAGACCTTTCCTCATTAAGACCAATCCTCTGAAGGGGCTTCAGGACTTGGAGCTGGGTCTGTACGCCTGACGCCGAAACCCAGCTCACACGCTCTGGTTATCCACGTGCCGGCACAGGAGCTTTGCTCAGAGCCAGGTGTACAGCGTGGTTGAAAACAGCAGAGGCCACAGACAGACGTGGATGGGAATACCAGTCCTACCTCAACTGTTTCCAAGAAGAGTGGGAACGTGACCCAGAAGATCAAAAGCCAACGTTAGGTGTAAAAGTTAAAATTGTAAGAATTCAAAAATTCATTACAGAAAATGCTTAAACTGCATCGGTTTGACTTTTAAGAAAAAGGCAGGAAGCCTGCTGGAGTAAAAAACTAAGACACAGTCTAAACATTACACACCAGAGAATCATTAAAGTAAATTAAGAAACTGTTGGAAGGAAGAGCTAAAAGGAAGACTACAAGGTATATACTTTACCTGTTTCAGTAATTTACCAAAGCTTAATTGTGGAGTTTCCTAACTCAATGACTGAAAGAGAACTTCATACAAGACCAAGTAATGGTTGCAGGAATATTATGAAGTTGAATAACCAGACCATCAGAAAGTACTTTGAGATGTTCTGCAAAGCACTGCAGAAGTAAAAAAGATCTATACAGGTGTTTACTACCTATGCAAACTTGATTAAGCTGAATTCAAGAATTCGTACTACAGTAAACAATTCAGGCCTTGGGCTCAAAATGTACAGCCAAGTTTTTCTTATACTTGTATCTCCACAGTGCTCTTTTTACTCTCCCTTCCCTTCTGCCTCCCGCTATGCATCCTCAGCGACTTTTACCTTGATTTTTCACTTGAAAAACTATACTTGGGAAATTTACAAATGAAAAAAACAAAACCACACACACTTCTACAAGAATGTCCCTTGATGCAAAAGCCACCCCCTGGTTTTCTCTTATTGCCCTCCTGGGCTTTTGTTTCGTAAAGTTTCCTGTTCAGGTAGGCATTTTCAGGGGGGAGTTATAAAAAAAAGAGAGAGATTAATTAGGAAGCTGTAGGGCAGCTTCACCATATGGTATGCCCAAAGAAGACACTAGCAACACAATAAACTGCAACTCATGTTGTCATACCGCTGTGTTATGCATACCTTGCTGCCTCCACTTGCAGCAGAGGTCTGAATCAGAAGACATGAGATAATGCCTACATGGCAGTTCTCATTCTCCAAGTAATATATAGCAAAATTTATTTCTAAGGTGTAAAATGAGGATGTGCTGGGTGAATAAAACTTTCACGAGCAGACCAAATATTGACGTTCTCTCTTCCTGAATGGTTTTCCAAGTTCAGAAGCATGCAGGCCACCTGGTGCAGAAAGGTAAGGGTACTCCCCCAGTCCCTAAATTTCTGCCTGAAGCCCCAGCTCTCTTATTGAACAGATGTTCAACTATTGCCCTGCAATGTAAGGAAAACACAGTCCAAGTGCTTGTAAGGCCTTTGCACTGCTGTACATGCACACAGATGGTACAAGGTACTTGAGAATCTGACCTAGAAATCCATGTATTCTGAGGCCCCTTTAAATCATTCCCTCACTCTCTTTGGAGCCCTGAATGAAAATAAAAGCTTTCAGCTTTGCTTCTTTTTTTAAAAGCCTCCACTACCAATCAATGTTAAAGTTTCACACAGTGAAGTACCTGAAAAAAACTCTGCTGAAACTCTCTGATTTAGGAAGGAGGCAAAAGAGACAAGAAACAAGGAAAGAAGGAAGGAGAAAGACAGCTCACTTCCACTGTCTTTGAGAAAGAGGAGCAAGGTGGGATTAAAGCATCAGATGAGACAGTTCAGACACAAAAGCACAAGTGACAGAACAGGTCCATCATACATTCGAGCGCTGGTGTCTGCTGGCTGATTTTTGGCAGCTGCTTCTGCAAGAGCAGCCGCTTGCCGCTGCTTCACCAGGCAACGGCTGAGAGCAAAACGCAGCATCCCGCACGTGCAGGAGAAGCGCCCTGTCGCTCGTCAGCAGGACTGCTCGTGCTACAGCAATGCAGGCTGGAGGGTCAGTGCTTTAGCCTGTTGATTCTTAGCAGAATTGCACTATTTTCAGGTATCATTCACAAGGTAGCTGACAGAAAAAAACCACAAAGGCTTTGGTTCAGCAGTAATGAGGCGCGCAGGTAAGCATTTACCATAAAGAGATGTGTTTTGTTTTGTTTTGCTTTGCTTGTGTTAGTATTTATTTTTTTCTTTGCTTTTAAATACCTGAGTTGTGATCATTCAATTTACAAATGTTTGAATTACCATTCTAACTCAAAAGCTACACCACAAATCAAAATGGGATGCAATTACAAATGCTTACAAAATTAAATAAGAACATCTTATGCAACTGAAACTAAACATCCTAAATAGCTAAACACACTAATAGTAAATTTCACTTTACTACTGCTGAGTGGAACTGGAAACAGGACAGGGTGTTGATAGGAATCAGTTACAAATGTAAAATTGATCACTAATTGGCCAAAACTTCACGGATAATCAACCTAATAACAGCTAATCAAACAAGAGTTACGAGTTAAGTAAATAAATCCTTCCCTCCCAATCTTTCCTTTTGAGACCCTGCTAGCTCTGAAGTGTGAATCCATTCACTGATCATTTAACAGACCAGTCATTTTTAGAGTCCATCCTTGCTCAAATTGTAGACAGACGTGAGACTGATTTCATAAAATAAAACCTTCAGCACCAGCGACTCCTGTCACAGCACATTACCTCCTCAGTTGTACTGGCACAGCTATATGAGAGACTTTGCTGTGAACCAGACCAAGGAACTGAGCCAGCTGGAAGTAATCCCATGGATTATTTTTTTTTAATTTTTTTATTCTTCTCTTCAAGTCAGATGACTTTCCCTGTCTAGCTCACAGCAGGAGTGGGAACATGCAGGGAGGTGGCAGTCATCCCTGACCAATCTCGCTGCAGGGTACTTCAGAAATGCTAGGCTACAGCCTAGGAACTCATTTTTTTTAGGCTTGTTCCTTTCAAACAGTTTCAAATTATACACGCAAAAGCAGTAATAGATACTCAACGTTTAAAACATGTCCCAGAATCTCTAAACTTTGGAGTGATGTGCATAGTGTTGCCTCAAATCTGTGCACAACTGCACCTCCTCCCAAGACTGAACTATATAGCATTGATAATGTTGTGATTTCTTTTTTTTCCCCAATTACATGTTTCCTCCTCCATTTTTCTCTCTATAGCACCAAGTTTACAGCAGCTAGACTCACGCTGCTGGACACTCTGGGCTCTGTCTGCACTTAGCAAAGAAGAACACGGGTGCATTCGGTTGACTTACTCTACCAGCTGGAGCCTTGAACCAAAGCATCCGTGC
>JAVKLA010000014.1:27174927-27236699 GCA_034782735.1 Sagittarius serpentarius | reverse complement strand
CACTTAGCAAAGAAGAACACGGGTGCATTCGGTTGACTTACTCTACCAGCTGGAGCCTTGAACCAAAGCATCCGTGCTGGACTTGTAAAAACCGAGCTGTAACAGATTGTCCCACCCCACCGCAGTCTTTCCAGGACACTTCAGGGGAAGGTTACACCCATAATTAGGAGCCAATCTTGCCTGGGTTCCCAGTGTGCAGCAAACTCCACACCTGGGCTTGGATGAGCAGTAAGTGGAAGTTGTAGGATTTATAATGTGCGGTTGTGAGGAAATCTGTCTTGAGAGCATGTACTTAACTGACGGTATAGACATGCTGAGTGTTACTCTGCTGAGAGCAGTTTGTCCCTGCAACATTCAGTTATTGCTTCAGGGGACTTTAAATATCATTACTTGTGGCCCAGATGATCACAGGTATTCAGGCTCACACAAGAAATGTAAGCTTTCTGCAGTGTTATTTCACTGAGACACAGATGGAGCTGTATGATTTATCTGAAGTCACCCAGGGATACAGCAGCAATCAACCTCCCCAGGCCTATTCCCAAAAGCACAGCCAGCCTTCATAATAGATGCTGACTAAGTACACAGTCGGCGTGAGGAGTAGAAACAGATTCCTCTGCTGAATTCTGTTTATTGCTATAAACAATTTACATGGATAGCAGCTTGTTGTGGGGTTGGTGATTCATTGAGATGTCTTACTAGATCATGCTTGCAGTGAAAGGAGGAAGTCAAGAGCATAACTTGGACTGCGGGTGCGACTAGTCTCTGTGAGGCTGGTGAGGTGGCTGTATTTTGGCTAACTTGGCGGCAATTCATACCCGGGGTTTCTAAACTGTAGCATCAGACTCAGGGGCAGGTGGCAGAAAGCCCCTCATAGATAGGCGGGAGTTGTGGAAAAAGGCATAAAATTGTCAGCCGTGAGTTACGCTTGTAGTCTAAAGATGATGTCACCTCACTGAAGCCATGCACACAGTGCTCATAGCGTCTCCACTGTCTGGCATTATCTGTACTTGGTCTTTTAAGTCTCACTGACGATAATCTCAGCCCAAGTTCTCATTTAGGCAAAGATCTTTTATACAACTTGACCATTACAAAGGTCTTGTACCATTTGTTGGCACCTGCTGTAAGATTGTTTTTCATTGGCAGTAGAGTCTAGAAAGACTGCGAGATAAATGGGATTCAGGTCCCGGCTCTGCCGTGCATACTGCACTCTTGAACGTATGTTGTGGAGTCTATAATGGTTTGCTGTAACAAGCAATTCACTGTGTAATGGGTGATGAATGAGTTATAACATTTTACTGCTCTTGGCTAAGTACATGAGGCGGCATGTGCGGTGAGCATATTTCAGGATTTATTCAAGTTTGATCATTGAAACACTCATGTTCTTTGCAGGAGGCAAGAGGAAATAAAGGCTTTGATGTTTTTTAATAAAATTGGGGCATTCCTTGAAAGGATTTGCTCTGGTTTTGCCATTTTAGAGTATTAACTACTGGCAGAGTTATGCCTAAATGATGTTCTAACATTTGCCACTATGTGTAATTTGAGGGGAAGATGGTTGGTTGTGAGATTCTCCGTACAGATACAGCTGTGTTGGGTGCTGCAGGGAGGCTGCCCATGTCAGGGAAGCAGGAGGAGACAGTGACCAGTGACAGGAACTGCCAAGAACTCAACAACCCCACAGGCTTCTTCTGTGGGGTTTCTCCATACACATTTGACTCAGATCTGTGAGATACCATTGCTGACAGTAGTACCTGCTTACATTGTCACCCTTGTTCGCTCTCTGCCATTTAGTTTCCTCTCTGTTACAGAGAGTGCGTTTCTCTAGGGGAAGGAACTGCACTATACCTGCCCTACACTAATAAAGTTAGAGGACTATTGTTCTAATATTATGGTATTGATAATTGTAAAAATAAGCTGTGGGCTGATGCAGTGACCACAATTTGTCCTCACATCTATTTTAAGGCAAGGGTTTTTCCTAAATCTCAACATCTTCTCTCCCAAGACTCAACCTCATTAAGAACAAAGCACTCTTCTCACCTCCCTTGTAGGTTAACATCATTAGATTTCCATTAAAAGCTGCCATTTGGCTGGTTTGCACTCACAGTAGAAAGCGGTTATCAGGCCTTATCACTCCTTCCTTCTTTCCAGTCCCAATGCCCACTTTCCTTTGTTTGAGTCAACATCAGGATGTTGACACTGAATGTCTTCTATTTGAATTTCATGCCAGGCTGCTGCCTGGTGGTTATCTGATTGGTCCCTGGCATCAGCAAAACTCAACCTATGTGAAAGTCAAACAACAGAGAAACTCACGGTTGGGGGGGGGGACAAAACAGAAGCAAAACAACAAAACAAACAAACAAAAATCCAGCCTTTTGTGTGTGTGTGCTATAATAATGCAAGTGCTCACTGATGGGAACGTGTATACTTTCCCTGGCATCAGATACATGAACTCTTTCTGTTCTAATCAGAGAGCATACTTGTCCTCATCTAGCTTAATGTGCTGACTTAGCTTTGCAGGGGCTAGATGGTCATCTTTTCTTCCCACAATCAGAGTGCTGGGAATCAGGTTTTATGCTTGAGAAGTCAGAACTTGCCATCAACAAAGGGCTAAAGAGCAGAAGTGATTGAAACAAAGCTGCACTGTCAGCAACATTTGCTTCTTCATTCTGAATCTGCAGATGACCACATAGCTCTACATAATTCACACATTTTCATGGAAGAGGATTATATGCATTGTCTTGCACAGTAAATTATAGAAACCTGCCCAATGTATTCCTTTTCTGGCAATTTATCACACTGATACAATTTAAAGATGCTTTCTCCAATTTGTTTTTTCACCATCAACAAGAAGATGAAAGCCTGAAAAAGACACCTAGCTGAGTGCTTTCCTGTTGCTTTATTTTGTCTTATTAAACCTTTTTCCTAAATACAAAGTAGGAAAACACTGAAAATCTGGATGACAAAAATCTGGAGTTGCAATAAACTTTTTTAAAAATTGTAACTCCACAGATACTCCACACTGACTTTATGAAAATAAGCTGATTTTTTATAAATGTTAAATAACATTAAACCATTGGCCCACAGGTGTGAATATTCATAAAATACCACAGGCAACAACATGTTTTTCTCCTGTTAACCTTGACCATGACAGCATCACTTTCCCATGTCTGTAAGCAATGTTCAAGGACCTCCCAGACAAAGTGTTGCCTACAAGTGTTGGGTTAAAACCCATAGCATTAGACATTCAATTTCAGCTATTCAGGGTTTAAAAATGCATGCTATTTGGATCACAGAGCAAGAGTAAGGAGTGTGCTGCAGGCCTGATGTTCCCCAAGTCGGTAAACTATGACAAGAAACCAGAAGATACTGCAAGAAGTTGCTTGCTGAGCAGGAGATCTCATAGAGATTCCCCGTCTCGGTCCGAGCCCAGCATGCACCACCAGGCTCTGCGGCCTCTTCCTCACTGCCTCCACTAATGCTTTGGCTGCCTGCTCCCCAGGTCAGCTCTGATGTTGCACAGCTGTGTAACCTCACATCAGACTGCTGTGTAAACATCTAAGCTGGTACAAAAAGCTGTGTCAAGCCTTGTCTGGAGCCTCTGTGCCCTGTCTCAGGAGGTGCCTTTGTCTCAGGCCTTTGCTGCAGCTGGATTGTAGCTGTGCTGGTGTCTGGCCCTGTTTCCTCCTGATCCTGACCTTGCACGCCTGATTTTGACTTCCTGGCTGGACCTCAGACCTGCTTCGTCACCACAGACTTGTGTCTCAGGTGATGGCACCGGTGGGAGCAGCTGCCTCTGTCCCCTCAGAGACCTTAGCCCAGACGGAGCTCCTGAGGGAGGACACGGCTGCAGTGAGTGCCGGGAGCTGCCCCAGCAGCAGAGGGGAGCAACACTCTGGTTGCTGTGGTCAGGGGGGACGTACCAGTGGACATCTTTACAGAGTGCCCCATCAAGAAATGGGAGATAGACAAAGCCTTCTTAAACCAATTCGGTAACACCTTACAATCTCAGGCCCTGACTTTCATGGGAGACTTTAACCATCTAGAAGGGCAACTTGTCAGGGTAGAAGTAATCCAATTTCTGGAGTACGTTTGGGACAGTTTTTTGACAAGATGCTGGACAGGCTGAGGGAGATGCTCAACCAGATCTTCTGTTCACAAGTAAGGAAAAACTGTCTGGGGATGTGATGTTAGATGGCAGCATTGCCCAGACTGTCTATGAGATTGGCAGATCTGATCTGCCAGTTAAGATCCTGGAGGAAGTGAGGAAGGCAAGTAAGAGAACCACAGCCCTTGACTTCATGAGAACAAACTCAGTTGGTTCAGGGACCTGATCAACAGGATCCCATGGGAAACTGCCCCAAAGAGCAAAGGTGCCCAGGAGACCTGTGCAGTCTTCAGGTGCAAGAACAGTCCGTCCCAGCGTGTGGGACAAGCAGCAGTGTGTGGCAGCAGACCAGTACGGCTGCATGGGAGCACCTGGCTGAGCTCACCCCACCAAGGGAGACACACAGAAGGGGAGCAGGCAGGGGCTGCCCCGCAGCAGAGCAGAAGCGCTGCCCAGGTGCGCAGGGATGGAATCAGCAGGGACAAATATTGGCTGAAAGGTGACAGTGGTGTGGGATGTGCAGGGCAGCAAGGGCTTCAACAGCTGCACGGGCAGCAAAAAAGAAGATGATGGAAAATTTTGGCCCGCTGCTAATTGGGGAGGGCAATCTAGTGACAAAGGACATAGCAAAGATTCAAAATGTTCCTTGCCTTGGCCCTTTCTGGCAAGGTCTGCTCTCAGGCCTCCCATGTCGTTGTGCTTAGTCACAGAGCTTGGGAGTGAGAGCAGTTCGTGGTAGGTGAAGACAAAGTTAGGGACCACATAAGTAAACTGGACATACACAAATGTATGGCGATGGATGGCATACCTCGGAGGGTGCTGGGGCTGCTCTCTATGCTATGTCTCATTAAGATCCAAACGTGCCAAAATTAAAACATGTAATATATTCACAAGCAACCACAAACACATGAGAGAAAGCAGAAGTCGAGAAAGCCCGAGAATGCAAGTATCAGTCACAAACTGTTCTCACCAATGCCTTCTGCAGAGCTCCCTCTTCCCTTTCAGAGCCACTTTAGGCTATTTGACGCTGGTTATTCGACTCCGTCTTGCCCCTCAGGAACATTACTTACGAGTCAAGCTTCCATAACTATCCCAGCTTCCTACAGACCTTTCAGGACAGGCTTACCAAAAACCATCTGGATTGGTTCCAGCTTGCTTTAATGGAGCATGAGAGTGCAGACATTCAAACAGTAGCAACGCGTTAGGGCCAGGCAGCCTACTGTATTGTTAGACTTGCAGTAACGGATTGTAAAATAAGGATCACTATGAGATAAAGATTACTTCTTCTGACACAGATGAGTGTTTTGGGCTTGGGACATACGTTAAAGTAATATTATGAATATGGGGCATTGTTTTTAGATATTAAAAGTGTTGCTGTGACGTAGACATCATAATACCAAGGTATTAACAGCCATGGAAGTTCTGGTTTCACAGCATTTGTAGTGTTTGTAATGTCAGGTACCAGGAATACCAAAAACCACAGGACAGTTTCTAATTTGGGTCAACTAATTCTTATCACATAGCAAAGATATGGAAAATATTCCCCAGCAAGGTGCCACTGCACAATTTTACATCCCGGAGAGCTGTACTCAGTTCTACACGATCCATATATGGGTAATTAATGAATCTTCTCTAACTAGCCAACCACATGTCTATTACTGAGCTTGTGAGTCAATACTACTGATTCACAATGACATCAGCTGGTGGCTGGGGATTGTCCCTTGCAGTGTGCCACTGTTTAACTCATGTTTATGATGCTAATTACACTGGAAAATGCTAAATAATTCAAGCTTTCTCGGACTCACGCACAGACATCGGTAAGATTTATTCACGCCCATTAAGCACTGACCCACGCTGGAAACTGTGCACCGTGCATGCTGTCCCAATTTTCAACACAGAAAATGGCAGTTCCTGATGTAGTTGAGGCTGCCAGACACGTTGTTTTGTCTGGGCTTGTCTTTTTTTCCTGATGGGAAATCTTTTCCAGGTGGAATCTGAAAACTCTGCACTGTAATTAGTGGTACCCAAGCATGATCATGGATGAAGCACCCATTATGCTATATGCATGACGTACCTCTTCATTGCCATGCTGGTGGTCTGGATGCAGCAGATTAAGGGCAGATGTAAAGAGGGCAAAATGGGTTTGCCATTTCCTGGATGTGTTGGGCATCCCGAACATGTTCTGCACCAACGGCCTCTACATTTACAGTAAATCTGATGTACGCAAGAGCTGCAAACGCACGTGCATTTGTGAGTCACCTGGAGAGTATATACAGACAGGCTAGGAACTGTGATTACCTCTGTTAGGGTGACATACAGCATGGTCTGACAGCCATTTGAAAATATGCAATGGTGTTGCCATTCTGAAAATGGCATTGCCAGAGCCAAATCACTTTCACAAGTCTTTTGAGCTACTTACTTGCTGCAAAGAGACAAAGGAAGAAGCAACTGTGACCTCAGGAGACTGCACAAGACTAATCCCATGGCTGGTACCTGAATGCAGAAGGGGTGTGGATATGATAAGTGACAGGGACCTTTTTCAGAAGTTGGTTTCCATTGTGGCTCACAAGCAGTGAGAGAAGCAAGTACTGTTAATGAGGAAACTGGACCTATTTTTGTTCATCCCTATAGCTCATGAATGCAACTAGTAGGGCTCTTAATTACCAACCTCTGTACATTTCGAAAATATGGATAAAACATAGGTCCAGCAGAGAATGACAGAGAGACCAAAGGCCATTTCATTTTGTACATTTAAAGTACTTAGTGCAGTGAGAGCTTGCTACAGCTTTGTTAAAAAAAAATCAAATCTGACAGTCTGGTATGACTTGAGATAGTGATCTGGAAATTACACTAAAAAAAATGTTATATTAGTGAAGAAATAAATTATTTTTTGAAGTTTTTCTCTCAGCTATACTGATTGGTGTCATCTGTGTGTTCAGAACAAAGCAGAGCACCTTAACTCTATGACAATTTTAGGTGAGTTTCAAGACCATCAAGACAGCAGAGAGGAAATAGTTCAAGACATATTAAAGACATTTGCCTCAGCCTTAAAATATGCAATAATTTAATTAAGAATAGGAAAGCTAGATTTCATCCACCAGCCTACTCACCAGCCCACACATTCAAAATATATTACAGCAAGAACTCAGGCTCCCTGTTAATTTTTTGTCATAATAGAGTATTTGGTACCTGCTCTTCCGCCTATTCCACATCTTTACTGAGAAATGCAATCTTTGCTGAAATTAAATCCCTTCTGAAATAAGGTAAAATTTTATTCATGTGGTGAGAACAACTAATCTTGCACAAGCCTTAAAGTGATGTTTTTATTCAGGAAAGAGACACCGAAAGAACAGAATAAAACTACCGAGACAGATTTCACTCAGCCCATAGGACTTTGCATCTGAATCTCAAAATGGCAGTCACCACACCTTCTTCCCTGAAGCAGGGAGGAAAACAAAGCCTTTCCAGTGAAAGAACTGCACACACACAACTAAATGCCATTCTCAGTCAGGCACTTCTATTCCATTTCCCTTGCCTAATTTATGATTTTTTTCTTTACTTTCATGACGGATGATTTTAGACTTTGGGAGAGTTTATACTAGAATGTTGTAGCCAGATGTGCATATCAGAAGAGGCGGCTGGCATGCGCTCTTCCTCATTTACACCTCTAGACTTACCATCTGCCACATGGCATTGGGAGACAGTCACCGAAATATTTATGTTCTTCAAACAATGAACTAAGAACTTGATTAGTAAAAGGAACATTGTATTAACCCCAAAGCTACTGTTCTCCTTTTTCCATTTCACTGCAGCATTTCTGCATAAAATCCCTCTATGCCTGGCTTCTTGCCGCAAGCCAAAATAAACAGTTTACAACGTCATCACAGCACCAAGTGCACCGTTACATTTACATTGCCTTTAGGATAAGAAGTGTGATCGTTTTCTTTTTTTATTAATCATATTACCTTAATTTGGCATTTGAACGTTGTTTCTTCTAACTGAGTAATAGTTAATCAGTCAAAAGGTCCTTTCATTAATTCACTTATTATTTCCTCCCAGCATATTCCGAATACTTTTCTCCTTCAAATATTGCTTCATTTGTAATTTTATATCTAAACCCTCTGATCTAAACATAAAGCCCTAGGAGGCTTCAATATTATTGCTGTTATTCTTTTCTCTGCGTTTTTCCCTATCCAGTGCTTTTTCTGAATCTAGTAATTTGATCTAGCAAATCAAATCTAGACTGTAACAGACGTTTTAGAAATCAGGCTACTGCAGCTTTTAGCACAACATGGAATTTGCAGTACGGAGTTTCAAAACGCTACTGTCATGGTTTTTTGTTGCCCTTTTAAGCATTTCTGAAGCACATTTGGGTATTCTATCAAGAGCTGTTAAGAGAAGGGTTTATTTCCAGCTATGTTGTTCTTTCAGATTCAACTGGAGTAGGATCGAGTCTTTAAATGTGAATTTATTCTAAGAAATTATAAAGTTCAGAAATTAAGAGTTGTTATCTAAGACAACATCCTCAAATAACTTCATGAAGCAAACAACATGCAGCTCCAATACTCACATTACAGAAGCGTTTGTCATGTGTACTGTTTTTGGCCATTGGCAATTAGTACCATTATTACTAGTCCATGTTACCTGCTTAATCATTTCTTTAGAATCACTACATGGTCTTTGCTAGGATTTACTGACCCACTTTAAATACAGTTCGAAAATCTACTTCCTTTAGTCATCCATCAGAAATCTATCCAACATTTTTACACCATCAGACATACACACGCTGTCCTGGTTTCGGCTGGGATAGAGTTAATTGTCTTCCTAGTAGCTGGTACAGAGCTGTGTTTTGGGTTTAGGATGAGAAGAATGTTGATAACACCCTGATGGTTTCAGTTGTTGCCAAGTCGTGTTTAGACCAAGTCAGGGACTTTTCAGCTTCTCATGCCCAGCCAGCAAGAAGGCTGGAGGGGCACGGGAAAGCTGGGAGGGGACACAGCCGGGACAGCTGACCCAAACTGGCCAAAGGGGTATTCCATACTGTGGGACGTCATGTCCAGTATGTAAACTGGGGGGGGTTGGCCAGGGGAGGAGCACAGCTCAGGCATCGGTCAGCGAGTGGTGAGCAATTGCATTGAGCATCACTTGTCTTGTGTATTCCAATCCTTTTATCATTATTGTCACTTTCTTGTTGTTATTAGTGTCATTGCTAGTTTCTTCCTTTCTGTTCTATTAAACTGTTCTTATCTCAACCCACGAGCTTTACCTTTTTTTCCAATTCTCTCCCCCATCCCACTGGGTCGAGGGGGGAAGTGAGTGAGCGGCTGCGTGGTGCTGAGTTGCTGGCTGGGGTTAAACCACGACACACGCACACTAAAAAAATTAAAAAAAAAATCAGTTTCTTTCTGTCCTTTCGGGAACATCTATATCATTGTTATGTTGGAGTGAATGTAATTGTAATTGTCATTATGACACACAATTCCAAACATACTTCAGGAAAATACAGGCATTGCTTCTCAGAGCAAACAAGGCTGATGAAGTATCTTCCTTTACTTAGGACATTTCCACACAGAAAACAGGTAAGATATTGGAATCACCATTATCTCCAACATGCAGCAAATCTGTTATCCTGGAAGATGAGCAGCCCACAAGTTTTACTCTGAAGAGTTTAGCAAGCGCTATTCTTCTGTTTAGAATAGGCTCAGAGAAACAGGCACAAGCCCAGCATCACACACAGTACAAAATAGAGCAAGGCAATGACTGCAGCTCTCCCTGATCCTAAACGAGCAACTCGATCAGGTGACTGTCCTCTTGTACTCTAGATTCAAAATACAACCCTTTTGTTTTCCACTAACAGTCAAATAATTTGGATACCTTTGCTCCTCTCAGTTCACCTTGAGCATGTTTTGAGGTTTAATTCCTTCTCTTCTTCTCCCCTAAGCTGAAAATATTTTATCCCCCTTAATGATACTCTATTTCCTTAGATTTTCTGATTATTACATTTATTATATTATACTATTACTGATATTCTATTTCCTTTCCTATAGAAAACATTGTCATTATTCTTAGCATCCTCCACTCTCCGTCACCTTTCTTTTGTTTAGTTTGTCTGATACCTAGTTTGCTAAACTTGATTCTCCAAGACATGTCAAATTTCTATCAGATATCTCTGATGTTCTGTTTCACAAAGAGGTGAGATAACACTCTTCAGCTGTCTGGATGTACACATCAGTGACTACCCAGCTCAGCATTCCAAAAATTAACAGTTATATGGAATATTACAACAGTTAAATTAGCTGTGAGGGAAAACTAAACTAAAATTAAATTAGCTGTGAGGAAAAAAAAAACAACACAACAGAAAATAGAAAACCAAATTTATGGGGACAGAGAAATGTGAATAAATAGACACGGCACTCAAAAGCTATAGAAACAAAAAGCTATAGAAAAATAATTGTCTTACCAGACAAAAATACAATGGATCAGTATTTTAAATTATTATATGGTGACATGAACTATGTATTTATCAAAGACAGTCTATCCATCCTTTAAATACCCTCTGAAGATGACCCAAAACTTGGATTCGTGCACCTGGAGCGCACATACTCTCACTTCAGAACAGGCAAGTGATGAATATACAAGCTTTGACAGAATTTCCCTTTAATACTCTTTAACACAGGGAAAGCTGTGCTCTACAAGTGCAAAGAAGTGGAAAATTACTGGCATCCAGAACAAGGGAAATCACAGAGCCGCACCCCAAAATGCTGGGAGTCACGGTGTTTCTCACACAGTGCTGTGCTAATCTTTAAGGTACTTTTCACATTTAGAACTTGATATCTCTTTGCCCAAATACAACATATTCCTCTTTTGCTGCCAGACAACCTAACATCTAACAGAGCATGTATCTATGTGGCCTGTAAAAGCGGGGTTTATTCCTCTTGGAGAAAAGACGATTTTCTGAGTTGCGTTAATGAAAATTAAGTGAAATATAGGAAGTGAAAATTTAACTAGCAATCAGAGAATAGTGGAAAAAATCTAACATTAGGATTTAAAGAATAAATTTCAAACCTGTTACATAGCTTAAAGTCAGCCCAGTAATGAATGACACAAGTGGTGAATGCAATTTATGTGACGAGATGATGTCCTATGGAAACATAGGATAAACACAAGGATCTTCTACATATTCATTATTGAACATACATACATGAAAAGTCTAATTATTAGTTAGCAATTTTTATTTTAATGTGCAAAATTCAAGCAATAGGCACCAAAATTGCAAGAAACAGCTGCTTTTCAGGCTCCTGTATATTAAATAAAAAACAGATTTTCAGCCTAAGCTGAAAAACCTCTTATTTGCTATTCCGTAGTTTAAATCAACGGTTTTTAATTTTAAGAACCATCCATTCTCAGACAAAGTTCAACAATCTTCAGAGATTTCTTCTGATTGACTAGTTATGGTTCACCTTTGCCTTGTTTAATTGCATGATCATGCAAGGGAAGATTAAATTAACACCTTCCCTCCTCTAAAGAATGATTCAGTCCAGACTCCCTACATAATTTTTCACTAGATAATCAGACATTTGCAAAAGCTGAAGACTAAATAATTAATCGGTCAATGAGTTGAAAACATGAAAAACCAATGAGTCGGGGGGGGTTATGTAAGAATCACAGCTCCTGTATGATGGAATATATGTGTGGCACCAATTTATATGTTTATTTAGACTTCACCTTTACAAGTACTCAAAATGAATGTCTATAGCCATTTTAAAGGTCAACAGGATTGAGTATACTGATGTTTTCGTACACCGATCTGAATTATTTTTAAGGCTGCACCTGGTGTGAATGACTTTTGAATCATTCCTTGATCTTTACTGAAATAGATCAGTTAGCAAAAGAAATTGCATTTCCCAGAACATCCCATCTAATATATGGAGATTTCCATCTCTCTTGGAAAGGTTACAAGACATCTGATCATGTTAATCCTTCTGTACAATAACTTCTCTTTTTTTAATTCAGACCAAACCAGGCAATATTTTCCTACTAACTTTAAGTCACCAGGGACTGCTGCTACTCTGTGTCTTTAGGGATTTAATCAACTTCTATTGCAAAACCAGATGTAATAGATGTATTTTATCCAAAAGTACTGCAAGGAAATGGAGACGAAAAGGACCATGCATCTAGCAGAAAAAGAGCAGAAGGAAAACATGACATTGGAAGCTGAAAATGACAGTGAGGTCAGGCCAACTGCCCTGCAAATGCCAACATATAAACTGCTGTGCGAGAGGGTACTGTAATGTATTGATACAATATGGAGAGGCTGACTGTCCTGCTTTGGTCTGTGCCATGTTTTTGTCTATTCTGACTGCTCAAAGCAGAATTGTTCTCAGGTAGAGACAGTCCACTCCTGCAGTAAGCGTCCCAGATTGAACTGCAAAGGCTGAAGGCTCTAGGGGTATTTCCCCTCTAACGCTCTTGTAAGAATGCTTTGAACTGCAAAGGCTGAAGGCTCTAGGGGTATTTCCCCTCTAACGCTCTTGTAAGAATGCTTTGGGGTTATTTCCAAGGGCTGTCCAAGGCCAAAAAAATATGGACAACTGGAGAAATGATAATCACAGATGCTGCGAAGACCACCTTTCGCTGAGGTGTGGTGCAGGGTTTTTTTCTTCAAGAACCGTGAGAAATTCTCTCTCACCGCCCTTTCCATGTTGCTGAACCACTTAGTCCACATAAAAAGAACTGTACAAATAAAAGCCAAAAGGGAAGGAGAGGAGTTTTTTGGTTGTTGTTGTTCTTTTTTTAATTTATAGTGGCACATTGGCTACCTCTATAGCAGCACAATAAACAGCATGCGGGCTCCTGCCTGAGCATTGTCATCCTAACAGTTATACTGTTAACAAGGTCCCTGTGTCAAGTAGAAACCTTTCAAACAAAGTCTGGGCATGCATCAGGGTTTTGTTTGGGCCAGGAATAATTTCCAGCAGGTTGTCTGAATAACGCCATCCTCTTTAGGTGGGTAAGAGAGTTAATGGTAGGTACATAGGTCATATCATGCCAGCTGGCCATAAAGAATTGTCCTGGCCTGGTTTTTTGTTGTTGTTTTTAAACATGATAAATGTAGCCGTTAGATTCTGCCAGCCCAATAGCTTGTCTGTGGCAATGACAAATAGAAAATGTTTAGAGAAAGCCTTTAAAAAGCAGGAAAGGCACAGAGTGATATTTCCCTTGGTGTATCTTGCCGGCTTCCAACAATCAGAAACCTAGGGATTTCATGAGTCACAGAATGCATCCAGATGCATTGATTTTAATACTTTCATCTTCTTACTTCCAGCTGTTTTCAGCTTTGCATTTTCTTTAGGCTTATTTTTAGAGTGAGCTCTTGGGCCAAGAAGGGAGCACAACCTGCCTCTCTTCCACTTTCTGAGACCAGCTGTGCACGAGCTGCATTGGGTCGCACCAGCTCCAGGAGGTGCAGTGGGCTGGATCCAGAAGATTAGGAATTCAGTTCTGGAAAGATCAAGAACCTGCCTGATTTTGTTAAAACTCTTCTTTTTGGAAGTCAGTGGCCTGCTTCAGGCTCCCACACTGAAGAGAAATGTTCTCTTTCTATGACAAGGTGACAGAAGTTCCACCACACAGTGGGGTATTTTGGATACTCAAAGTTCAGATAAGCAATGTTTGATTTTATTTCAAAATGTGATATTTTATTTCAAAATCTAATCAGCACTGTTACTTCATATGTTTTCTGGGTTTTGTGGATTTTTCACAAACTCTTCCAAAGCTTCCTCTGCTGATGAACGTTTATGGATAATTCAAGGCTTGCATATAAATAATTTATTTTGAAGTTACTTGTTCTCCAGTTTAATTAACATCTCGGTATGGAGTTTAAAGTGTGACATCTGCCTGTACAGGAAATGGTTTTTTCCAAGTTCAGGAGCTGGTGCCATTGCACAGAGAGAGGACGGGGATCTTTTCAAATGCGCAGAGGTTAGAAGAGGAAAGCAGAAAAGAGACTTTTTGAATTTCCAAAGGGAGAAAGGAGTTTAGGAGAAGAGCAGAGGCTGATGGTCTGAAAGGAGAAGGAAGTTCACACTCTCTTTCATCAGTTACTCCTTGGAGAAGATAAACCCTATAAGAAAAACACATTTGACTACAGTTCAACTACACTTTACATTGCGGCAGTTTCTAATACCCTTTAAAACCAAGACTGGACTCTTATCATCTGATACAGGAATCCATGACAAAAAAGGATTGAGCAGAGATCAAGCCCTACAGGCCCTTGAACATGAGCCGTGGCAGCAGCGGGTAACACTACTGGTGGAGGCAGCTCTCATCGGGTGTCTGATCATTTGGAAGGGGCTTACAAGCCACCTGTGGCACACATGCTACTGTTTAGGAATCTGTGATCCGGGCCAAAATTCGTTTTATAAAAACAAAAAGACAAAAAAATGTGCCTTAGCAGAATCTTAGGCTGTGCATAGTGGTTTTTTAGTTGTATTAAAACCCAGTTTTGTTCATAACAGTTTTCAAATGGTTTTCCAAACGTGGTGGCCCTGCTCATCTAGACGTATGACTTTGTGTTGTATTTCCTAGTGCAAAAGAAATCAAATTACAAGTAAATCACTTAGAACAATAATATTACTTATAGACTTTTTCTTCATGACAGATAAGAAACAGACCTGTTACTAGCCATATCCTAATTATAGTCTTAAAAGGATTTAGTAATATAAAATGACGAATGTTAAATTACCTTTGCCTTGTCTTATGCTACCTGGGTCAGGAATGTTGATTGGGGTTATGGCCTAGGCTGTGAAACCTTTATTTTACTGGCAATGTCATTACTTTTTTTTAGAGTTTTTTTTAAATACAGAAAAAATAATTCTATACTTTTATTTGATTTTGTTTCTAAATTAATTTTCCATCTCATCTGCTAAGGAAATGAGATGTGAAAACAGTTCCGTACTGTGTGTGAGCACATTAGTTGAGGAACATACTTTCAGACAGCCTAGCTAACACTGTAGCAAGACTATGTTTATCTGTTTTTCCTACCAGATGAATAAAAAAACCTGTGCAAAAATTATCTTTTTTTTCATTAATAAAAAAGCTTTAAATACATTAAAAAAGTGAGTGCCCAGGAAGTCTTAAACTGTCAGTGACCCAGAAGGCCAAGTAGCACATCACTGAGATTTGGAAATGTCTCTCAGAATTTGCAAAATCCTCTGTCACATTACAAATGCATGCCCTCTGCACAGTTAAGAGGACTGGCTCACTGATCGATGCGTCACACCTAAAACAATAGGATTCTGATTCTGACCTCACATCAATTTCACTTTACTGTAGTTGCAAAGACTCCAGCAGAGTTATTTCAGAAATACATATGTGCAGCTGAAACCAACAGAGAGCCGCAGCTCTCTAATACCACTGCATGAGCTGATCTTCATTATCTCCACGTTTCTTCTCTACTCTCTCATTGCACTCAACAGTTGCCTCTGTTTCCTTTTGTATTGCAAGCTCTCCGGGACAGAGACTACCTATTTATGACTTTCCAGTCAGGGTTTCTGGACATTTCTGTAGAGCTAATCTGAAATAATAATAGTATTCAGATTGTGTCTAGACAAGGTAGAAGCAATTACTGAGCCAAGGCCCTTCCATGATCATGCATGGCTTACAAATTGCACGATAATAATCTGACTTCTCACTGGAATCTATTCTTGCTATTTTTCAGCCATGTAAGTGGCTTGTTGTCAGTCAAACACTGACAGCAATCAAATCCACAGGACCATTTTGCAATTTCTTCTCCTGCCCATAACGTACCCAGGCAGTCCATCTCAGTCAGGGCATAGCAAGTTGCAGTACCCTTTCAGTGTCCTCAAACTTTATGCAGCTTGCTTTGGCTAACCATCAATCCACACTTACTGCTCTCTGCTCTTCCCTCTGAGTATACCTACTGGCAGTGGAGAAGGAAACACTGGCATGCCTTACCGGTCATCCGAGCTGATGGATGCTTACATTTTATCTTTTGCTGCAATATCAAGCGCTTTCATTTTTCAGGATTTGTTCCAGAAAAGCCAGTCATCTTTCAGAGATCTCTGCACAGATTAAAGAAAAAAAAAATCAAAATCCTATTTTGCAGTGGGATTCAAGGTTTTGTGCACTTGTTCTCATTTTCTCTCCAACAACCCTGAGATGCTGAACAATGTTTTCAGCTTTCCCATCATCCGGGCAGAGCCCAGAGATCAGAGCCCCCACCAGGGACAGGGAATAGCCGTGTTCAAGGTGATCTAAGGCAGGGCTAGGAAATGGACTTTCCAAATACTCGCTTGCAGGTGGAGAAGCAGCTTGAATTTTGAATGCTAACAGGCAGCAGCTACTGGGGTGTGTGTTTGCTGGGGTGAGTGTCTGGACTTTTGAACCCTTCCAACTCTCAAGCAGGAGGCTGCTACTTGGTAGCTGCAGCTGGTGTGGGCTGGTTGTAAATTCCGGTGATACTCAGACTGAACAAAGTGACACGTCCTGAATCCTCCAGCTAGTAAGAAAACATGAGGCAGAACCACCAATTAGAAGGCTAATCATGCGTCGTGCTTCTGCACATAAGCTATTTAGACTGGGAAAATGGGAGTCTCGGGGGCCAAGAAAGAAGAGCTGGTGCCAAAAAATGGTCTCGGAAAAGAGAAGGGGGCCTGGAAAGCAGAAGGTAAAGATCCCGGCTGCAGGAAAGATCGTGAAAGTGAGGGAAGATCCCAGAGATCGGAGAGTTGTGGGGAGATGAATGCCAGCGATGCCCAGGGACCTTGGCCAGTGATGCCAAAGGCTGGTACCCGAAAGCAGCGGGGAACTGACCCGTCTTTCTGCACGACTGTCCTGGAGCAGCCATGACCTCCCTGCAGGGAAAGGAGGTCAGGCCCTAGGGAACATGGCAGTGTGGGGAGAGGGTGAGTAAGTGTGTGAAACAAACAGGTAGGGTAAAAGCTCTCATCTTGTTGGTCCTTAAATAAACCCCAGCATCCAGATCCACCACAGACTGTGGTTTACTCTCTCACCTGTGACAACTCTCTACCAGGCTGTCCTTGCTTGCCTCCATCTACTCTCTGTCTTTCCTCGTACCCCTCCGCTAAAGTCTGTATGAAAAGCCTCCATTTCGAGAGTCTCCATCTCCTGCAAAGAGCGTCAAAAAAAACCCTAACTATTTCTATAAGACAGTGTAAGAAGTCTTTCATTTCCAAAATGAATTCAGAAGTCTGTGCTGCCTTACTGGCTGCTACCTTCTCTCTATCTGGATCTATTACTGGCTCGCTAATTGCTTCCAAGGCGCCCTAGATGACTGTGACAAAGGCAGCACTTACTTCTCTTGAGCTTTAGGCCCCCACACTTCATTGTTTCAATGTAATAGACTTACTACGTTCTTCTTCAGAAAGGTCATACAACACTGCCTGTAAGCAATCACCTTTCAGGGGCTGCAGTTACTATTATTTTCCTCTATGAGCTGAAGTGTGTGAATAATGTCAAGGGGAAATAGTCTATTCAAATTTTTAAATAAAATTAGCTAGCTTGACACTTCATGAATGTAGAGGAATCTGGGGGGGAAATGAAAGACCATAAGGAAGCAAAACTGCAGCTTGTTAATCTGGAAAGAATCTTGCCCAGTACAAGCAAGACCTGTCAGGAGTTATACAAATTTCTGTGAAAAAAATCAAAATTAATCCAAATAACGTAAAACAGATTTAACTGTACCATTTCTTTCCAAGTGAACATTTTCTTTGAGTTACCCAACTGTCTGTCAGTCCTAGCCTTGCAAAATTTTGATTGGCAAAGCACCTACCATATCTTGAAACATGGCAAAATTCTCAAAACTGTGTTTATTGAAATTTAAAAAAAAAGCTTTTCCCAGATTTGTTGTGTATCCTGATTTGTGACAATATGCAGTGTTGTGAGATTTAGTATTTTTGTGAAGTGCAAATGCGGCTTTTCTGCCAGCTATTACTGAATTAACCCTCTGGAGGCTTTCATTAAATCTGGACAAAGAATTTCCAAGAATGGAAAATTCAGCAAAAATGTGGCTTCTGTCGTCTCAAACTATTTACAAATTTGCCTTCAGTTTCATCAGGTCCTTTCAAATGAGAGGAAGGTGCTCAGGGTTGGTTTGGTAAAAGTATCAGAGGAGCAACTGGTGATATTCCCCCCTATTCTTCAGCAGTTGGGTAGTTCAGACACTCTCAGAGGAAGCAGGACACTCCTGGTGTGTCTCCATGGTTTGCATAGCCCTGGGGAGGGTTTCAGCAAAGTTTTTGCTTCTCCTTCCTCTCACTCAAATGCATAGCCTGGTCAGAGGCTTCAGAAACAGGTCTGTGCTCAGTCCCCCACGTTGAAACCATACCATTTTTCATACTGAAAATATAAATAGTCAGAAGCTGATAAAACCAGTGGCTGGACTGGTCACCCTGCCCCACCACCCACGCAAGGCAGGACTAACTGTGAGGGACTAACTGCTGAAGACTAACTGCTAAGGACTCCTAAAGAGCCCAGGAAGGCTGGACATTCCTCAAGAAGGGAATCTTGAAGGCGCAGGAGCAGGCTGTCCCCACGTGCCGAAAGACGAGCCGGCGGGGAAGAAGACTGACCTGGCTGGAACCCGGGAAAAAAAGGAGAATTTATCACCTTCGGAAGACAGGGCAGGCAACTCAGGGGGACTACAAGGATGTTGTGAGGTTATGCAGGGAGAAAACGTGAAGGACCAAAGCCCAGCTAAAACTTAATCTGGCTACTGCCGTAAACAACAATAAAAAAATGTTTCTGTAAATATAATAGCAACAAAAGGAGGGCTAAGGAGGATCTCCACCCTTTATTGGATGCAGGGGAGAACACAGTAACAAAGGATGCGGAAGAGGCCGAGATACTTAATGCTTTCTTTGCCTCAGCCTTTAATAGTAAGACCAGTTGTACTCTGGGTACCCAGCCCCCTGAGCTGCAAGACAGGGACAGGGAGCAGAATGAAGCCCCCATCATCCAAGGGGAAATAATTCTATGATAACGCCTGCTGAGGCTTCACCTAGCTGAACCTTAAAAACCTCCAAGCACAGAAATTTCACGAATTCTCCAGGTAATCTGTTCCAGTACCTCAGTCTTTCCCAAACTTGTGACTGTTGCCCCTTGTTCTGTCACCTGCCATTGTGGAGGAGAGTTTGGCTCTGCAATCTCTGTAACTCCCCACGTTTGGTCACTTCTAGCCTGCACTTCATCAAATTAAACAAGATCAGCTGCTTCAACCTCTCCTGCTGGCTTGTGTGCTCTAGACCCTTGGTGACCTGAGCAGTCCTTCATTGCACTTCAGTTTCCCAGTCTCCTTCTTAAATTGGGTGTTCCAAAATCAGGCAGCATTCCAGGTGCAGTCTCACTAGTGCCAAGCAGAGCTGGTCATAACACGGCCCGGTATGCAGTTTGTCTTATTTGCAATGAGAGTGCACTACTGGCTCATATTCAGCCCGGCACGCACCGTAAGTGCCGTGTCTTTTTCCAGCAATACTTCTCCTCAGCCAGCCAGTCCCCAGCCAGTACTAATGCACAGGGGTTATTCCTCTGAGGTGCGGGACTCTGAACTTCTCGCTTAACTTCATGAGGCTTCTGCTGGCCTCATCTTCCAAGTTTATCATGGTCCCTGTGGATTGAAGTGCTGCTTGTTCTGATGTGCTGTGCATGTCAGGCCCTTCCACCCATACACCTGTAGCACTGTATCACGCATTTGGGGTTTGGGAAGCTCAGGAGCTGCTCAGCCTGCTTCCAGCCTTCACGGCAAAGTCATCTGCTCAAATGAAGTAGAAAAGATTGTACAGACATGGCTGAGACTCCCTTACCTCCCAACGCAGACAGTTTGTAGTATGGTTATTAATGTACTTTCCTGGGAAGAGTAATTGGGGTCAAGCCCCAAGCAAAGGAAGGAATTGCAGTGCCTGTCCCACAGCCTCATTCAGTAGTCCGGCTGTCAGTTACGGAAAGGAATGGCAGGACCACCTCATCCCTCTCTGAAAATTCTGTGTGTGTATTTAGCTCTTTTTTCCCTGAAAATGAAACTTTATGTTTTGGTGTCAGCAGGCTGTTTTGCTTGACACAAAACAGTATCTTTGCCTTGGTAAAGAGAATGAAATTGAAAAAAATATACTTTTCATTAAAATTTCATCCAAAGTATATTTTTACATAATGAATTGTTTGCCTAGAGCTAGCTCTAATATTTTCTCTTAATCCCACGCTTTACCTTTCAATTCAATTCTCTTAGTTTCAAAAACACTGAAAATGGAATCCATTGCCCTAACAATATTTAAGGGATTGAATCTTAAAGCAAAATAACATAAGCATATTAATTACTTTTCTTTAAAACTAGAGACCTACCTTCTACATTACTCTAAACAATACAGCTCTCTCATCCAAAACAGAATGCTAACCTGTAGACAACTTGTTTGGAATCCTTTAGCTTAATTATTTTCTAGAAAACTCTTGCAGTTAAGTTTTCCTCCTAAACTGTTTCCAAACAAGTTACTGCATGTTAACCGAGGAGGATTTTTCAGATCAGTTAGATTACATTTATCATCAGGTCCTATATTAATTTTAAAGTTGACTTCAGTGTCACTGATTTAGAGAGTCACCTTCAAGGACCCACCAAAAACATACATCTAGGAAATGATTCAAGACACATTTCCTTGTGTTCTAAATTCTCTCACTTTTGTTATATAAAACACAACAGCAGAAACTTTTTCTTCCTTCTCTTCCGGCATCATTTTTTCAGGTAGTCATTTCCCTGACATGCTGAATCTACCTAAGACTTGGCCTTTGTATTTTTAATGTTTTGTTGCTCTCCAAAGATTTCGTCCTCCGAAGAACTGAAGTACTCCCATTACCTTCTCTAGTTTTTCTTGCTGCTTTAAAAACACTTTGAAATGTAAAAGTTAATAACTATGTACATTCTTTACAGATGTCTGCATACTTAAAAAAAATTAGAACTATTTTTGGAGAGGATCCTTATTCAGCAGTTCAATGAAAACCTGAGCCCTCTTGCAACTATTTAACAATTGCCTGTTAATTCCTAGAAAGTCCTTGTATGCATTTTTATTGTTTTGCCGCGCAATTAAAATATTTTTATGAATTAGACTTCATCAGAAAATAAAAAAATAAATAAGAAAACACCTCTCCCATTTCACTTTGTAATAAGAAGGTTTTACAGACAGTATCCCTCCTTGAATTAAATAGAATCTAGACATGATTTTGCTGCCCAGCCCACGAAGCTTCACGATGGGTTCCATCAAACAGGAAAAAATGCTCCCGCCAACCATCTTTCTTCTTTCCTTCCCCAGAATGGTGCTCCAGCCCAGATATATTCTGTGTCTTCAAAGACAGAGTTCTTCTCCTGAACCACTTGGAAGCACTGATCCCACAAACAGAAGGTATGGTTTCACTTCTATATCTAAAACCTTTCAGGCTCCGTAGGGTCTTGTTCACATCTACGATAAAATGCAAGCTGTGCATTGTTTGCAGAGTTTATGCAGAGCCTGCTTTTGCAATAGGAAAATTTTGACGGATTAGTAAGGAAGAGAGGTTGTACAATAATCTATGCAGCAGTAATTCTGTAAAATAAAAACAGCAGCTACTAAAATGGTCAATTCAAGGGCTAAATGCTAAAAGAACATTGTGGTTGGGATTTTACAAGAGAAAATACATAATCTTAAAAAAATTATACGAAGTTGCAAAGCTTGGAGTGGGTTTTAAAATTTAGCTACTGTAAGGGATCTACAGTAAGGAGCTAATATTCTAAGATATTCTTGTCTGCTTAGAACTTGATGAGCTTGAAACTGTTGGTTTAGGATGAAATACACCATAAAAATTTTCATGTCTTTAGCCAGTAGAAGCCTCAGATGGATTCCCTGGAAGTTGGCTAATATGGATAAATAATTGAAAAACCTATTTTGCAATTTCTTGGACTTCTTAAGGTACCTGGTAGGGCATCTTGCAGAAAAAAACATTTTGCCTCTTATAAATAGTGCATTGGCACAAGTACTTCCAAAGGCGAAAGAAGTGTAAAGGTTTTAGAAGCATCTCATTAATTTACTCACCAACAGTACCTTGAAGAAAAGTATTACCTTCCAGGAAATGACTGGATTTGATCAAATCCATCCCCCACCAAACACTTTCCCTGCTTAGACATGTCCTTGGGAATGGAATGTTTTGAAATATTAGAAAAGTTTTACTGACTGTGCCAAATAAAGGAAATAAGGAATCTGCTGCAATACAACCAGAAGTCTAGTCGTGCTAGGTCTGAGAATTCAGTCAGAGTCTGAAGAGGATAAAGGAGAAATGTGGAAAGACTCTGACTAATAAATGAGTTAGAAAACCCAAGTGTCTTACATTTTTAAGTAAAAGCATTCATCATTTTCAGAATACCTAGAAGAAAATGGACCTTTCATCCTGAAATCAAAACATTTTTGCACCAGCTCCATTGACATGATTCTCCCTCCTCTTACTCAGAGAGTCCTAACTGGACTGATGTTAACAGAGGGAGGCTTGTGAGGATTTCTTCCTCACTTTTAACTGCTTAGAAAGTTCTCATCCCACATCCTAAGCAAGCTTCGAGAACATCTTGGTCTTTGCTTGCTTGCTTGCTATGGCCTCAGTTACAAGCCAGCATTCAAAGTTATGGTAGGCAGGTCTGGAATATATTAGATTGATACTTTTCATAGCTGACCTTCCTCTTTTTCACTATTCCTACTTCTCTTCTTCAGTAGCATATTATGCCTCCTCAACACATGGGGCTGAGCTCCAGTGGAGCCAGTAGAAAATATTTCGGTGATAGAAAGCTCTGCCAAAAAAAACAATCAACCACACACACACCTTGCCAACAAGAATCTTATACCTGCTTCAAGGTTTCCTGGTATCACACTCTACCAGTCTGGTTAAAAGGGTCCCCAGTGCAATGTCCTAAGTGATGGATTTTGAGTGCTCACTGAACTGAACCCATCACTTTCTGTTCTGTATGTGCTACTAAGGCAAAAGCCGCTGTCAGTAGCCACAGCTGTCTACCAAGGACACCAAAGAAACCTTTTAAATATTTACGGAAAAAATTAAGCATATTTGGAGAGATTAAAATTAAATTTAGGAAAAAGACATCAAGCCATATGCAATGCAAGTATCAGGTGTATATCAGAGGAGTGTGTAAGAGCTGTATATCAGAGGTGTGTGAAAAAAAAATAAAATTCCATTAAGGAACCAGATTACCTTTTAGCAAATTACAGAGTTTTAGGATTTCTGTTAAAAGTACACGACAGGTTGTTAGCAATTAATTGATGTCATTTAGTATTGATATGTAATCAAGTTCAAAAAGTAACTGTTATTTCCAGTAGAAAAGCTTTCCTGATTATGTTATAAAAATTAATCAGGTAGAGGAGCCACAAAGGCACTCCCCTCCCTCTCTTCACAAGCAGCAATCTATGTCTTAGTTTGACAGGCAATGGTTTATATCTACATAATTTTAAACCAATTACTTATCTTATCTTTTACATTATGAAAGCATGTGTTTAGTTGTATACTTTCTCCCAAGAAAAAAATCTATGAAACTAAATTACAGGATGGAAATAGATGCATGAAACAGAATAGGTAGGCACACGTTCTAAAACAAATACCAGGCAATTTGTATTCACACTGAAATAACCGTCTAAGCTGAACATTAAACTTAAACACTTTATTAATTTCCTAGTTCCAGCCTTTTTTACATTTTGAACTGGAGAAAAATGTGGTGGCAACCAGTATACTTGCAACATCTTTTATTTTTCTGCTTCCAAATGATTCTTTAAAAACTGTTGCCAAAAGCCGATATTAATTATGGCAGAAAAGACCCTGGGGTCCTGGTGGTTAACAAGGCAACCATAAGCCAGCAGTGTACCCACCTGACAAAGACCCTCCTTCTCCTCCGTTCAACACTGGTGAGGCCATGTCTGGATGCTGCATCCATTTCTGGGCTCCCCAGTACAAGAGACATGGACATAATGGAGTGAGTCCAGCAAAGGGCCAGAAGGATGATTAAGAGACTGAAGCATCTCTCATATGAGGAGAGGCTAAGAAAGCTGGGCCTGTTTAGCCTGGAGAAGAGAAAGTTTAGGAGGATCTTATCTACGCACACAAATACAAGATGGTGGGGTGTAAAGAAGACTAGCCAGACTTTCCTCAGCGGTGGCCAGTGAAAGACAAGAGAATCACAGAACTGTAGAATGGTTTGGGTTGGAAGGGATCTTTAAAGGTCATGTAGCCTGACTCCTCTGCAGTGAGCAGGGACACCTTCAACTGGATCAGGTTTCTCAGAGCCCCGTCCAGCCTGGCCTTGAATGTTTCCAGAGACAAGGCATCTACCACCTCTCTGGGTGACCTGTTCCGATGTTTTACCTCATCATCATAAAACGCTTCTTCTTTATATCTAGACTACATCTACTCTCTTGGTTTAAAACCGCTATCCCTTGTCCTATCACTACAGGCCCTGTCTGTCCTCATCTTCCTTATAAGCTCCCTTTAAGCATTGAAAGGCCACAGTAAGGTCTCCCCGGAACTTTCTCTTCTCCAGCCTGAACAACCCCAACTCTCTCAGCCTTTCCTTGTAGCAGAGGTGATCCAGCCCTCTGATCATTTTTGTGGCCTCCTCTGGACCTGCTCCAGCAGGTCCATGTCTGTCTTGTCCTGCGGGCCCCAGAGCTGGACACAGTGCTACAGGTGGGGTCTCATGAGAGCGGAGGAGGAGAGTCATCTCCCTCGACCTGCTGGCTGCTCTGCTTTTGATGCAGCCTAGGATACGGTTGGCTTTCTGGGCTGTGAGAGCACATTGCCAGCTTCCGTACAGTTTTTCATCCACCAAGAGGCAATGGCCACAAGTCAAAACACAGAAAATTGCATCTGAACACAAGAAAAAGCTTTTTTATTGTGAGGGCGGTTGAACACTGGAATGGGTTACCCAGGGACACAGTGGAGTCTCCATCCTTACAGATATTCAAAACCCAGTAGAACATGATTCTGGGCACCCTGTCCTCTGAGCAGGGGTGGTGGGCTAGATAATCTCCAGAGGTCCCTTTCAACCTCTGCTATTCTGTGATTTTGCAAATAAAAGTAATTTCCAGTGTCTGAGCACAACCAGTTGAGATTACTGTGATTTTTGCTATTGATTGCAAAAGGGCATGATCAGACCTAATGGATGGGTTAGTGGCCTTTTAATACCATGAGCTCGTTAATGTAGTGAATTTAAAGTTACAGAACAACACTGGTGTGCTTAATTATTTTCTTGCCTTAAAGGTCAACACAAAAATGGTCTGAAATAGTGAGAAAAACACATATCACATTGCAAATGATAGCTGTGAGTGAAGAGCCATGGAGCTGACCTGTCTGAGTAAATGGAAAGATAATTATTTCTCAGAAAGTCTGTGTATGAATTAACCTTGATATAAAATGAATGACAGATGCCTGTGTCGTGGTTTAACCCCAGCCGGCAACTAAGTACCATGCAACCGCTTGCTCACTCCCCCCTGTTGCAGTGGGATGGGGAAGAGAAGTGGCGGGGGGTGGGGGGAGAAGTAAGACTCATGGGTTGAGATAGAGACAGTTTAATACGACAGAAAAGAAAGGGAAATACTACTACTACTACTAATAGAATGTACAAAACAAGTGATGCATAATAAAATTGCTCAGCACCCACTGACTGATGCCCAGCCAATCCCCTAGCCGCAGTGCCCTCTGGCCAGCTCCCCCAGTTTATATACTGGGCATGACGTCCCATGGTATGGAATACCCCTTTGGCCAGTTGGGGTCAGCTGTCCTGGCTGTGTCCCCTCCCAACTTTCCTGTGCCCCTCCAGCCTTCTTGCTGGCTGGGAAGTATGAAAAGCTGAAAAGTCCTTGACTTGGTCTAAACACTGCTTAGCAACAACTAAAACATCAGGGTGTTGTCAACATTCTTCTTATCCTAAATCCAAAACACAGAGCTGTGCCAGCCACTAAGACAAAAATTACCTTTATTCCAGCCAAAACCAGGACAGCCTGAATTTATGGGAAGCAGAACATCAGCTTCACAATATTCGGTTCTTGCGGCTGACTATTCTAATACCTACTGTTCAGTTTAGGCAGTCTCTCCACTTAAGGAAAAAGTGGGGTTTTTTTCCAAGACACTTTTCTGCTCTAAAGCAAGGGGAGCTTTCAGCATGGAAACTACCGTCAAAGGCTATGACTGCTGAGATCCATTTGTTTTACTTGCTTCAAACTTGCGTTGCATGCAAATGAGATGGCTAAATGCAGAGGTTTCCCGTGTTTCATATTTTTTCTGCAGCAAAGGATTCAAAGTCCAGGAGAGCGTGAGCGTATTACAGAATACAGCACTGACAAGTACTGTCTTTTGATTCTTTACCCATTGAATTATCCTGTAAAACCTTTTTTTCTATCACCTGCCCCTCTCCCCCACCTCAAAAATCTACATTAAACTCCTCTTGATCAAGGTCACGCTGATGTGAGTGGATTAAGGTTTGGCATTCAGTCAGGGTCAGCAGTATCCCTTGGGCTGCAAGATGCCTAAATTTAATTTACCATATGACCTAAGAGTGAGACTTTTCAACTGTAGTCCACCTCCCTTGCTTCCAAACAGCTAACATTTCTGAACTTCTCATATTTTTTGCCACATCATTTGGTAATTTTATTTTTTTTTCCCAGAAATTTAATTTTTTTTTTTCCATGGAGGGGAATATATGCAAGCAGGTACATTTTAAGTATTTAACTGCAGTATCTCTACCACTAGTAACAGCAAGACACCAAGTTTTGAAGATTTTGCAGATCGCCCCCCTCAGAATAATCCTGTAACAAAGTCAACAGTACACTTTTGCAAGATGCCTGTCCTGGATTATCAACAAAGTAAACCTCAGACCATTAGCACTGAGCATATCAGTATAAATCAATAACTCTGAGCAAAAAGACTCACTCCTCTAGGTTACAGCTGCAGTCGACTGTGAACAATTCCAGCACTGGATGAAACATTCAAATTCTGGGAGCGCTGGTACTTCCATTATGGAGAATTGTTTTGTGACTTTCATCTCTATGACACGGAGAGTAGCAAATTCAATTTCAAAAACTCTTCATTTCCTTTCCTAAATATTAAGTCAGGTTAGCAAGACCGATAACAGAGCCTCTAAAGTCGGGGCTCAGTTTGTAAACTACCACCTGCGAGGAGTTCGTATTTGGTCTCTTTAGATTTCTTTTTTTCACCTCTAAGTGCTACCAAAGAATAGTTTACAAGACAGTAGCACACCCCAGAAAATGTGTGTAACTTGATACAGATTATAAACTTTAATTCATTCTTTTCCAGTAGAGTATTAGTGCTCTGTCCCGTCCCAGTAATGCCAAACATGCTGGGAGAATATAAAAAAGAAAAAGATGAAACATTTGAGTTTGTACCATGAGAAGTTAAATGAAACCTCTTTTGTTTATTTAAGAGGTTAAGGTCCAACCTGGTGATAGTTTACATGCATTATCATACATTTTTTGCAAACGAAAATGCTTATACTTAGAAAAAAAGACAAAACAAGATCTAATGAAAGAAGTGAAATCTAGAAAAATGGAGACTAAAAATAAATAATCATTGGCAATAAGGATATTACCCTTTAGAACAGTTTACTAATATTGCAGACTTGATATCACCCGATATCTTCATTAAAAACTAAATATTTTTCTCAAGCAAAAGTTCTAAGCTACAGAAAATGCCGTGCGCCAGTTTCACAGAAAATACCTGCAAGACAATGATAAGACTTTTCTGGCCCTCACATGCAGCTTTAACTTGATTTGTTCTTGTCAGTCCTCTCTGATCACACAGTAGGATCCAAAATAGTACTTTGGCATCAGCAGTGTAATTCAGAAGGAGTTTACGGACCTGAGTTTGTGACAACAAACCAAGAAACCTGCTTAGGTGATCAAGAGGCTGTAACTGCCCAAGCGTTCACAAGGTAACTTGCTGTTACGCATACCACAGGCACTTACACCGCCGCTGAGCACGCAGGTATCTCTGTCCCCAGCGCTGATTCAGTAGGTAGGCCCAATGCAAGATTAACGTGCAATGGTACCACCGAGTACAACACAACATGTAGCAGTTGTTGTTAGTCACATTAAAAAAAAGGCAGCAGAAGAACGGTGCTAGTGACCTTTTACGTAATACCCTCATGATGAGATCCCCTACCCAGCAAGTGGGAGTACTGGGTTTTACCCCCTAAGCTATTCAACAGGTTGTAAAATCTGTGCATGTGAACTTTAAAACAAGAAGCTTCTAACAGCGCTTTTGTGCTCCTCTCTGAGGATTTTGAGTGACAAAACCAGAAATAAAAACAGTAGGACGAAAAGATATTTATATTGGAATGAATTAGAGTGCTGCTCTTCCTGCTCTCTGACTTCATCATGCTGGGCTCAAATAGTTCTCACATCAAAACAACGATAAGCAAGAGTGACTGACACTGGGAGAGGAGGAGAGTGCAAGAGATACGAGCATTGACTGATTAGACAGCTGGCAACTGTCACTGCGCTCAGAATGCAGAAGTGGAAAATGCCCCTTCGGAGTGTCCGAGCACCGTGGTCTCCAGCACCGTGCACGTTCCCCAGCGCTGCCTAGAGGCGTCTTACATATCCATTGGGGCTAGTGGCTTACGGTTAAAAAAGTCTGAGGAGAGGAGAGAACACGTGAAAAAACAAGATACTCCATTGTAAAAGGGGAAGCCCCTACATTCAATCTTTACTCTCTCTTTACTCTCTACCCTTTTGATTGTTCCATCTCGCATGCAACAAGGCCTCCAGAAACAACCACTGTTTGTATCTGAGATTCAGAATTCTAGCTATAAGGCACTGTGACAGTTAGCTACAAGTGATGTAGTGCCATTACTTTTCAGTTTCATATACATATACACGTCCACATATCAACATATGACATGAACATCCGATCTCAGAACCAGCAGTACAACATTCGTGAAGTTTATACAGTCAATTCAGTAACATGGATTTAGCAATGGAAGGAAAGATCAAAGTCATTTCTTTTTCAAGTAACACAGTCAATTTTGTTTGTCTGTGCTGGTTGTGGAAGGAAGCTATCATCATGTATAGTCTTAATGAAAACTTTCTGTGCCAATTCCCTGTTGTCTTTATTGATGAAAACCTGAAATTTCTCTATGTGTTGAATTTAACAATAACTCCCTGTGGTAATACTTTATATTTTGACTTGATGTCCATAAAAATGTCAGAAATTACATCTCTACACACTTATTCAAATCAATATTGTCCTTGACAAGAGACAACAAAGAACAAATGACACATAGTTGAACATCTCAAAGAGAAAAATACCGATATTAGTAATTACAGGCATCCAACCCACTTTATCTTGCTACAACTAGGATTAACAACATAAAGAAAGGAAAGAGAAAAGAAGGAGGGCTCTCACTAAATAAGTACCAGTCCAGTTTCTCTCTTTCTCCTCACTTGTTTATCTTACAGCTCCATTCACTATTTACTGTCCACCATGCAAATACAGAAAAGTAGTGATTTCTTTCTGGGCTTCTCTCTAGGTCTCAGCAAGTAATCTTGGATCTGAATCTAAAGAAGGTAAGATAGTATTACACATTTGCCCTTCTTTGGGTCAACCTACCACACGTAAGGTAAGCGTCAAAAAGGAGCCAGCTAGACCTCACACTAGAAGTGCCCATTTCTCACACACAGAATAACGAGAAAGGTTACACTGCTTTGTCCGATGCTGATTTCAGCACTTTGTCACCTACAGTTGTTGAAATAAATCCTCCCACTAATGTAGCATGTAGGCACTCAAGTCACACGAGCGGTCAGCAAACACCCTGACTGACACAGTGAGGTTTTATGAGCAGTCTTGATGCCACCAGCCAGCTCCATAAGCCTTGGACGTTCATCGATGGAGGCTCCATCCTGGCAGAGCAGGAGGAGGGACACTCCTCACATATCTCAGTCCCTTTGGGTCTCCAACCCCTGAGATCACTATGCTGTTTTAAGTCCTCAAGAGTACTCCCAGACGTGGTTAGAGGAGTTCTCACTCTTTTGCACAACAATAAACCTTTCCAGCACGCTAACTTTCCGGAAAGTAACGCTTGCTCTCATACCTGCCTCTAGGAGTCTGGTATAAGGTTTCAAAGCCCATCACGGGAGGCAAATGCTTATTTCCTTCTGGCTAAGCATAGACTGTCCTGTGACTCACTGTACTGGCCTTCTGATTAACCAAACTGGGCATCTGGCCAGGGCACAAGATATTTTCTTCCAGGCCAGATGCCTGTTTTTCCTTCTCGCTGAAGGTTCATGGAAGCAGTGGAGTTGGTCTAGACTTCGAGCCAGACCTGAAGCAGAGTAACATTTTGAGGTCTTAAGATTTAGACGCAAATTTTTGAGGATCTGGATGTCAGTTCCTTACCAACGTTCATTTCCACAGTATTCCTGTAAAACATACTTCTCTTCCCATTAGACAGGATACATATGCTCATTTTGTTTTGTACTGAGATTCAAAGTTTAAAACTGAATGTCTCAAAAATGTTATTAACTCAGGATGCTCAGTTTGAGAAGACTTGAGACTGACTTAATGAAGTAATTAGAATTTTAGACGACTTTGTACATGTAAGGGAGAGTTCCCACTGACAACAGAGGCAGCTGGTCAGCACTTTTGGAAGTCAGATAGCAGGTGTGGTGGGCTGCGTAACCAAAAACGGAAGAGCTTAGTATTAGCAACCATGTATGAGAACTTTGGGTAACAGGCCTACCATTACACAGAAATAATGTGGAATCAACAGGAACAGAACCCTGGACAGTCTGCTGTTTTGTCCACAAAAAAATATCCTTTCTCTTTGCACTGTTCCCTTCTGGGGTCTGGGGTCATTCTTCAGTGAAGAGAAAATTTGGCAGAAAATGCAGTCCTAGAGTGAAGAGAGTAAGAAGAGATTGCGAGGAGCAGAAGAGGAGATTAAACAGAGTACACCTTCACAGAATAATAGTGTGTACAGCATCAGATGAAAGAAAAGAGGCTTTCAAGTATAAGCACTTTGACCCTCAATTTAAAATAGCTGTCTGCTTTTAAAATTCTCCTATATGGGGAAGAAAAACCTTAAATATATTTGGCATGTTGATATGAAATACATTTTTGGGTTTTTTTTGCTTTTTGCCAGACTGCAATAATAATAACTGACTTTTCCAAAGCTTTTCTGTTTACCTTCTGAAGAAACACGGGGGAAAAAACAGTATTGCCAAAGCTATATTCACTGCTTTACTCATCCACTCCTTTTTAGTGTCTGCAACAAATTATGTAGGAGCTAGAGCCATCAAGCTTTTTAACCATAAACCTTTGGTTCGTCTCCAAAAAAGGTCTGTACTATACTCCCACGAGACAAGGATTCATGTGGATAATATAGCATATGATTAAATAATCACAGACAGTATTGTAATGCAAATAACAGAAAGACACAAATGGGGGTTGGTTAATCATAATCACAGAATCTCAGACTGATGCTGAGATCTTGATTGTTAGCACAGCCAAGAATGAGAAACATACCTTCTCAGACAGCAGTATCCTAGCACCACAGCCATTTCAAAGACGGAGAGGGTATGACAAAGTAGTATGCATTTATGAATATTTGTCGTCAGGTTTTTTTAAAAAGCCTCCTTGCCAATGCATCCATTAGAACAAACTAGATCACGTTCATTTGGTCAGTCTCTTGATCTGTGTATAGGTACAAGAATATGTAATAAACTGACTAAATTCACAGCTATGCAGCTTGCCCAAAAGATGTTTTTTCACAACAGCAGTACCCATATTTTTCTGGTCTTTCTACCAAAAACATCTCAAGCAGGCTGAAGTCAGGTATGTCTCTGGAACTACTACTGAAATGGCACCCCATCTGAAGGGTGCACGGTGTTGTGATGCTATGCCAAGACATAAGAAATTTCCTCAGTCTACATTTGCAGATAAAATGCAGCATAGAAAGAATTACCTGTTTAGAACAGGAACTGGCCTGAGATACCTTGTAGGATTTTATGTAAATGACAGATAAGTAGGGGGTTTAATTTAATTACCCACTCCACCCTAGAAAGAGGACCATCAAAACCCGATACAAACCCTTATCACCTAAATCTAACCCTATATATGGATATCTTCAATTAAAACTAAGCAAACCACATGTGGCAGACGCCACAGCCTGTGTTTCACGGAACTGTCTATCCCTACATAGAAGTGTGTCTCATGGAAATATTTGTCTCAACATGGCCAGGACCAGACAGCCTAACCACCGAAACCCCATCACCACTGCAACCGAGTAAGTTCTACCCGCCAGAACATCCTGTTACCTTGAAGCACGTAGCCCCACTTTCGCTGCGCATGTGCCCGGGCCCAGGGTTGACTGACATATGGGGGGGCTCAGACCCTCTTGAACTTTCGAGGACCCTCTAGTGACGGTACTGGGCATGCGCCCCACTGCTGAAGTGGAGGCGTGGGTGTGCAAAGCAGTCCCGAAAGAAAAACCTATAAAAGGCAAGAGCCACAAGGACTGACCGGAACGTTCCCGCACCGGACTTGAAGATACACTGGACTGACGGGATGCCGCAGATCCGTGGTGGTAGTTATCGCAGCTATCTCCTTCCTTTTCCTCTCTTCTTTCTCTTTTCTCTCTCTCTTTCTCCCTTTCTCTTTGCTTGTCGTTGGTGACCAAATAAAGTCGTTTTGGCACTTGACTCCGTTTGAGTCTTAATTCTGTTCCTGAGAATCAAAAGAAAACCCAGTCGTGATAAAATATTTAATTGGATATCACTCAGGAGTTAAGCCTAGCCACCCCTAGCCACACAGACTTACCCGAGGTCTGCTGGAAAGCAAGGGGGTTTAACTTCTGCTAAATTATTCCACCTGATATTGGATCATGACACCACGCTAAGGAAATCTAGAAGGATCCCAAGAGTCAATTCGTCAAATTACCAGTTGCATAGTAGTTACCTCTCCTGACGCCCTCCCTCCTGCTTTTCCCTGCTGCTGTAAAGTGCATCACCAGGCACTGCCATTCGCGCTGACTCTCAGCAGGGCCGTATCACATTCCCTGACTGTCACAGTGCCCCGCAGCGAGGGCAGAGCCACCTCCCTTCGGACCGTGGGCGCTTTCTCTCGCAGGCTGGGCGCAAGGGGCGGCAGGGACAGCGCTGCCCTCCCGCCCACCCTGCCCCTTCCCTACAAACACGGAGAGACAGGCCAAAAGTGGCCTTCACAGCCCTCGCTGATGCCCCATCGTCCTGCCCGGCCGGAGCAGCCTTCCCATACCTTGGGCCAGACCTGTGTATCTATGCTGTATGGAAATCAATGTAGGTGCAGGGTCTGTTTCCTCAGTACCTGCATCTGACTGATCAGACTAACACAATGTAAACCTTTAGCGTATGTCAACAGTTTGACATAACCAGCCCAAAACAGACATTGCCCGAAATACACTTCCTCACAGAAAATAGCCAGAGGGTATTTGTGGCTCTGCCCCCATTGCAATGCTTATAGCAGCAACTCATTTCATTCTACGTTTCTTGCCCAGAGAAAGAGGAATAGCACTCACAGAATAACAGATCTTTAAGAGGCATAGTAAGGGTGTAAGTTTAAATCCTCTTGTATGCCCTGGTAGAGAGGCAAATTCAGAGTTTACAAGAAATTCTTTTGGTCCTACTCTGTCCCAGATGGATGCTGTTCATAAAAGCTTGTGTCATGTTGTGTAAAATACAAGTACTCTGAGCTTTGCGTTCCACTGAAGAAATGCAATGTATTCCAAATGTCTACGGTTAACACTACATACATCTTTTCCAGCTGGACATGTTCATCTACTCATTAAAGTGGAGGGTGACAAAGGACATAGATTGTGTGTAGACAGACATACATAACAGATTTTTAAGAAGCGTTAGTTGAAACAGGACTGTGCAACTTTGCAAAACACAACTACTGTTAATAACTCTGTACAAGAAAAGTTAAGAATGAAAATTAAACACAGCAGTAGTTGTATATGCGTATTTTCTGCTATATCCTGCGTAGTTCAAAAATTACCAGATTGTGACTACAGCCTGTAGACACACCATTCTGTTCCACTGAAAGCTGCTCTGTCAGGCACTTCTTAAGTCCCTTCAGAAAATTTCCTTTCTAGAAATGTCTTGCAAGGTCAAAAAATGCACGTGGGAAGAAAAAGCAGCTACTACCCACCCTGTACCACTAATCTAATTCATAACAGTACAGCAGAGTGTCAGGTGGAAAAACAAATACAAGTTTCAAACACATGAAAGCTCATTAAACAAAATTAAGGCGCTCACACACAAATATAAAGTCATTTAAAATTATATAAACAGCAGCCACATCAGTCCAGTTTGGACTGCGGCACTAATAACGTCGATAACTTGGTGTACCTGCTCCCCGACAGCTCCTCCGCTGAACAGTACTACCCAGAATCTCTGGAGATGTCTGACAAATGTTTTATTTACATGTTGATGTGTCAGCTCCTGCCTCTCTCACACCTTACCATGCAAATAAAAGATTTATCAAACTCACAGAGGGTTTTGAAAAGCATGTTTGCTAAGAAATTGTGTGCTGTAGGTAAGTAGTACTTACTGAACATTTGCCTGATGGGTATTGTACATCTTGCAGGACAGAATTATCTTTCCGGATCCGCATGCCAGCTGTGACTGCCAGTATTTTGCTCTTTCATGCATGCTGCTACCCATGGGTCAGACTCTCTTTCACACTAAGACTTTTATACCATTCAGGTAAAGTGGTGAAACAACTTAATGGCTAGAGAAGGGTATACTGCACCCTTTATACTGTCAGATTCGTGTAATGACAGCTTTGTACAAGTGAGAAAAGTTTGACTAACATTATTAGTGACAGCAACAAATGGACATAAAACTCTCCCTTCCTCCTAAAAACACATACCTTGAAATCTCTGGGAGTTTTGCAATTTGGACGTCCCATGCTATTCTGGGTCCTTTTTTCACCCTCTAAAATCACGGAAGATTTCTAAGAACCGTATCAGAGCTGGGTGGGATACTGGAATCACAATAAGAATAGGTAGATTTCACAGGATAATTTTTCTTCTCTCTGTCAACTGTTCAACAGAAACTCCCTGGAAAGCCAGTGCTCCCCGTGTCCAGGTCTGCTTGACCTGCTCCAGCCAGCGCTGACTGCGGATGGAGGACTGAGCGTTCTGCAATACACAGACAAATGGAATTTGTCTAGACCTTGTCAAAACATCTAGCTGAAGTATCAGAGAACATCTGCAAGAAAAGTGGTGCTGCTCAGCATTTCATGGTGTAGTAGGAGGGTGGCACTGAGGTCTGGTTTATTTACTTTATGTGAATAACCATTTAATCCTTTCTTTCTTTTTTCTTGACATCATTATCTCATTCTATGGTAATTTGAACTTTTACCAGTCTACGTCAGTCAAATACAGTCATTTGATAAGCCCAGGGCTCCACATAAGAATGAAAGTACTTTTTTCTTTTAAGAAGAAAAAATTTATCCCCATAAGTAATAGAAGACCTAACAGCAAATTGCGGTATTGTTTGTGGCAAATAAGTCCATAACAAGAGCTAAATTATAACTACAAGTGTGTCAAAAAAACAACCCAGAGTTAACCCAGGACATAGTTAAAAGCGCGTGCCGCCCAGGAGAAATGGCATGATCCTGACTAGAGCATACAGAGCGTGGACTATGGACAAACTATATGCACGCCTTAGAGAAACCAAAATACTAGAAGAGGAGGGACCTGACTGGCATTTAGGAATAGAAGAAAGAACAGCATTACTTTACATCATCATGCAATGATCTGCAGAGTGTGCGCAACATGGGTAAGATGACAACTGCATGTTTAGCCAAACAGATTTCTTTAAAGGCTCCATGGCTGGTGTTGCAACTGAGAAGAGTAATACCTCTACAGATGGACAGGTCTTGGATAGTTCAACAATACTCAGCTGAAAACATAGAATGCACAAAGCTGTGTATTCACAGTTTTGCAGGCATTAACACAAAGAGGAAAAAAAATCAGAAAAGAGAAAATTAACTGATAGACCTGAAAGTTTACAACTGTACCCTTATCCCTATAGGGGAGTGTTTGAACTGAGTGCGTGAAAACAAAATAAAAAATGAGAAATGACAAAATATGTAATAGCACCAGTGAGAAATGTATCTATTATGGGGATGAAAGCTCTTCAAGCCATTGCTCTCCCTCAAGAAAAAGCAGCCACTGGAAGGCTGAGGCTTAAAACAGGTAAGAAAGAATCTGAGGCCATCTTCTTCCCGGTGATGAAGGAATTCTCAGAAGACCATAAAAAGAGAGCTGAAAGATCATCACCAAAATTTACATTCAAATAATTTCCTGTAGCCTAAAATAAAGCTTAAAGGAAGACTCATTGCTTAGAAAATCGTTGGCTAAGTAGAAGAGCTGATAAAGCAGGCATCTTCACTGTTGCTTGCAACAGGAGTCTTTCCTTTTGCATCAGCTTGGAAAAATTTGACATAAATGTGAAAAAGAATTATTTTCCATTTTTTGTCACGTGAGAAATCAATCAGATTTCTCAAGTAAAGATGCCTCAGCTAAATCCAGGCAAGTCTTCTTAAAACCAGGAAACAGTTTAAACTGTTTTCACTTCTGCATTTTGGGCTGTATTTCACATACAGGACAGGACACATTTACGATGCCACGGGACTGTAGCTCCCAGCCTGCAATGCCAGTTTCTTTGAGAGTCACGAGGACAACTAACAGACTGATAACCTGTTCACAGCGGCCCTCTCTTCCCGAGGAAATGAACTCTTGGCTGGATTAATTTTACACGAACCAGCAGGAATTCATCTTGGCAGCCACGTGTTAGAGGGCAGGAAAATCTTGTGCCGAAGGAAGGACACACCTCCAGTCGCGGAACTGCAGAGGGTTAACACGTGGCCAAGAGGAAAGGTGTCAGCATCCCATCCCGGCAAACAATACTGCTTGCATATTAGGTACAGTAACGGGACAGGTGGACACTATAGTATATTGGCACTGGCACTCGCCTTTGCTTGCTACTGGAATAAAGTACATGACCTGCCCAGCCAGAATGGCAATTAAAGGTTGGACATACCTATTTGGGGGGCAACAACACAATAGAAACAGAAGGAAAACATCTGGGGAGAAAAAGGGTGCAAAAAGAAAGGATCTGGATAGTTCTAGAAAGACTTTCTGGATAAAAATAAGTAAAATGTAAATCCCGTGTGATGAAAATGTCATATGAGGTTCTCTTTGTGGAGAAAAAGTAAAAGTATCTGCTTCATATACTTAGACAGAAATACCCAAACACCCTTTGAGTACTGTAAGTCTGTCCGCCATGGCTGTCCCAACAAACAACATAAGCAGCAAAGGCATGCAACTGAAATGGGATTATTCAATTTAATAAAGAATATGAGAACTAGTCCAAAATTCACATGGCAACGACGCAATCTTTAGGTACTCTAAAGAAAGAACAAAGTTGTTCACAAGTATCTCAAGGAATCAAAACAAAGCAATTTCTATCAGAGCAAAAATGTTGTTTTCCTCTGTTTCTCTCCAGTGTGCCGTACGTTACAGCTCTTAGTTTTCCCGTGTTCGACTCCTCATGCGATACCAGGGCGGAAGAGGAAGGTGTCTCCTACGTAACATCAGACGCAGTCAGAGGACAAAAGCAAAAGAAGTCACCTAACAGAAGCTGACTTTGCCATCAAAAGAGGTGTTTTTTACACATAGCCAGTCTTCAGGACCAGCTTTTTTATGCATTGCCAAGACCTATGACACATGAGTAGGAGCAAATCAAGCTGAGGACACTAAGGGACAGCGACCACAATGTATGCGGGGAGGCTGACAAAGAGAAAACTAAGGGAAAGTCTAATTGCTGTTATCTACAGTGTGGAGGGAAACTGTAGAGAAGGTGAAGCCAGACTCATCTCGGAGGTGCACAGCAAAAGAACACAAGTTCCAGGCAAGGTAAACTCAGTCTTGCTGTGAGGAAAACTTTCTCCTCAAGGAGCATGGTTAAGCCCTGGAATAGGTTTCCATCCCTGGAGATTTTCAAAATTCAGATGAACAGCCTTATCTAAACTTTAAAATTAGCCTTGCTTTGAGCAGGAGTTTGGACTAGATGGCATCCAAACATCCCTTACAATCTATTTTTCTATGATTTTGATTATTTTCAGATTTTTTTCTATGATTCTATGATTGTAAGTAGAATTTAACAGGCAAGTTGAGTATTAAGAGCCAAATTTTGGAACGTAAGTACAATCAAGTGAAAGCAAACCTCAGTATTACAAATTACTGGAAAGAGTTGCAGACTAACAATATTTCATTTTATGATGCACCTGAGAATCTCATTTCAGGCTCATCTTGTAATAAAAAGCTTGTAATAAAACCCAAATATACCAACATCTGAATTACGCAGCTACAATTTCAGGAACAACTTTAGACAAATCTTAACTTTGTAAAACGTGCAGTGTTCTGTAGGTCTTAATGTTGCTGTTGCAATAAAAACAGCATACAAAAATGAGCCACAAATGACTACGCCTTATCTATCAAGAGAGTACCTGGCATTCCTCATACTTTTGCAGGATTATTCTTTTACTAACTGTGCTATCTCATAAAGCTCCCTGAATACAATGAGAGATTGATTGTGAAGGTCCTCTTTATTCATGATGAAATATTCCATTATGATTGGAGGGGTGATTTCTATCACTTGCTCTTAATTTTGCATATGAATCCACAGATGGAATTCTTAAACATCAGCAGGTGAAGATTCTGGTTGCATATGCTTTAATATGGTTAACACTGTTGCCACAGGATTTTCAACGTTATCCCCCTACTCTTCTGTGGCAGATATATCCCTGTGGATTTTAATTCTGTGTTTCTGTACACTGCACTATGAAACTTGCTCCAGGTTCAGCAGGGTGCAATGGAATGCAGGTTGACAATATTCCTGCACGCTTTGGCTCGGGCACGGACTTTGTTTGCGTCCACTGAGGACAAAAGGCTGAGCAGTGAGACTGTGCGGATGGGGGTTTTTTACACCTGTTGCAGGACTGAACTCTCCAGACAAAGGGAATTTCAGTGTGAATATTTTTCGGTGCAATCTTGTTATGTAGAGTCACTGTCCTTTTAGCGCTAGCCACCAGCAAACGTCTGTGAACTATAACAGCCACATAATAGAGGCAGCGTGCTTCTGTCTCCCCACAAACACAGATGCCGGGACCAGCTCTTTATTGCACACAATTATCTGTAGCAGAATGGTGAATGGGGCCTAACCAGTGCCCACCACATAAATACTTACGTCTTGGCTCTTATGTAAATAAAAAGCTCCGTCTGTTTGGTGCCCACAAGCATTACCTGCCCCTTCTGCTGCAGGGAAAATATGCGTACATTTCTCTTTCTCTAGGGGTACAAAATTCTCCATTTCTGCTAGATGGCAGCCAGGAAAGTGTTAGCAAAGCACAAGCTGGTTCTTAGGAAGACACAGGGTTACATGAAGCAACAAGGGCCCTTGAGGCACACCAGCCCCTGGTGACAGGACAGTGATGCCACCAGTTCCTCTCATGCATTTCCTTGTCCCCATGAAAGAGTTGGATGTTGCAGAGGTGTTCCAACAATTCATGCAACTAACTCTGACATTCGCAACTAGATAAATCACATCTATGTAACAGATTGCAGCTCTCACAAGCTATAGAGCATAAGCACCAACCAAACCAAAACAGCAAGAGGGATATTTAGTGGGTTTTCATGGAATCATAGAACGGCTTGGGCTGGAAGGGACCACCGAAGGCCATCTAGTCCAACCCCCCTGTGGTGAGCAGGGACACCTTCCACTCCATCAGGTTGCTCAGAGCCCCATCCAGCCTGGCCTGGAATGTTCCCAGGGATGGGGCTTCTACCGCCTCTCTGGGCGACCTGGGCCGGTGTTTCACCACCCTCATTGTAAGAAATTTCTTCCTTCTATCTAGTCTAAATCTGCCCTCTTTTAGTTTAAAACCATTACCCCTTGTCCTATCGTTACAGGCACTACTAAAAAGTCTGTCCCCGTCTTTCTTATAATCCCCCTTTAAGTACTGGAAGGCCACTAGAAAGTCTCCCCGGAGCCTTCTCTTCTCCAGGCTGAGCAACCCCAGCTCTCCCAGCCTGTCCTCACAGCAGGGGTGATCCAGCCCTCTGACCGTCTTCATGTCCCTCCTCTGGACCCGCTCCAACAGGTCCATGTCTCCCCTGTGCTGAGCACCCCAGAGCAGGACGCAGCACTGCGGGGGGGTCTCACCCGAGCGGAGCAGAGGGGCAGAATCCCCTCCCTCGACCCGCTGGCCACGCTGCTTTGCGTGCGGCCCTGGGTACGGTCAACTTTACGGGCCGCGAGCGCACATTGCCGGCTCACGTCCAGCTTTTCATCCACCAGTACCCCCAAGCCCTTCTCAGTAGGGCTGCTCTTAATCACGTGCTTATGTTCTAGCCAAGTGAACTAGTTCACTAGGTCTTTTGCAGCAATTAAATCAGAATTGTAATTACTTTAAGACTTCCTTCTCCTGCTTATTCGCTGCATTTCTTGTATTACTGTATGGACGTCAAAACTCATTCCTTCTAGCTTCATTATGAATAAACTTATTCCCTAAATCATGAGCCCTTCCCCTGATTACTTTATTAAGTACTTGTTCGTAAGTGTTGTTGCAGCTGTGAAGTCCTTTCTTTTTGCCTCTTTTTGTTTGAAAAGCAACATGGCACAGTGCTCCTATGCTCTTCACAAATGTGAATCCTAGAGGCTTTTTCCTAATGCACGGTGAGATTTCCATGAAACGACATGACCAAGGCTCTAAGAAACCTGCTAACTTGGTGAGAACTGCATTGAACTCGGCAGTGGCTCTCTGAGGCTGTAATGAGAGTACCTAGTTTTGCAAAAGCCGAAAACTAAAACAGATTCCCAAAGGATCCTAAAAATCATGAGCATGTTTTTACAGTCCTGGGATTCTGCTCTCTAGCAGCACATAATTACTAATAGTTAAAGAGGCAGGAGAGGTATTAAAAGTTTTCTTAGCACTTGTTTGATGTCATCTATCGAAATAAGTTCATTTCACCCCTCCCGTGCTCGTGCTGCAGATAATGCCTTTCTACCGTACCATCACTTACTTATTTTTATTGATTCACTCGCTTCACAGAATTACTAGGTGAGAGAAAATCATCTATTTGCAATCTAATCAAGCAAACAAATATAATTATAGCTATCTGGTGTTTTCTTACTTGCAGTTGTCTTATCTGTCTTTGCCTTGATTGTTTTCTTGTTTGCTAATGATAAATTCAAGAAAGTGAACTTTAGCTGGAACCCTCTCTCCCCAACAGATGCTAGGCTAAATGCTTAAAACAAATAAATTATAACATCAGGAAGATCAAGACCAAAAAACCCATAATTTTTAGCTGGAGATTGTCTTTATGTTGTGCACGTATCTGCACGTCTGCCACAGGGCACAGGCACTGGCTGATCTGCAATGGCCACTACAGTGAATTTATTTGTTTTATGTACCTTTCAAACAACTATCACTGAGCAGGCTAGTAGTTTTTCAAAATACTTTCCAGGGACACTATGGCCACATCTAATGTATTTAATGAAATAGGCCAAGGACTGTTCTCTGTCCCTCACAGTGGGGTTCTTCTCGCCGTATCTAACCTCACTTCTGCCCCAAGATGAGTTTGTTGCGTTCAAAGTATCTGTGTGGGCTAGTCCCAGGCATGTACCATCCTCCAAATCATGCCTGTGTGTTACCTAGGAGAGTACTGACTGGCATGAGACAAAGCCATGCCATGTTAAACAAAACAGACATACGGGCTAGGAAACTACTTCTATACCCACTGCTTTTTTGCATATACAAATCCAAGAAAATGTGGCTCATCAGGATGCTGTTAGTTGTTCAGTGACATCCTTGCTGAATGGGAAAGCTGCTTTCATTGTTACAAATGAAAACTTATTTTTAAATAACTTTTAAAGCTCCGGTTTTCCAAAAGTTTTACCTAACACATAATTGGAAGACAATGATTTTCTGAGAAGAGTGAAAAATGTAATGACATGTTGCTATTCTTTTAATAAAATTCAACAATAACAACTGTGTATTTCATCACAGTGGACAAATAAGTGTTCAAAGAACAATTTATGTTTAGAACAACAGCTGAATATCAAGAGAAAAATGGAGAGAGCTGTCAGCTTCTTCCTGGGCCATGTTTTAAATGAGAACAGACAAAACACTAAAAATATGCTGTTCTGTTTATGCAGGGCACTGAAACAAAAATGACATATTAGATTTTGCATTTCTCTTTAACCCGAGTGTTTCAACTCTCAGATTTAGGATAAAAGTGTTTATGCGTAGAATTAAATGAACAGTCATGTTTTTCTTCTGGATTTTTTTTTAATTTATTTAGCATTTCATATTTTTAGCTTGAAAAAATCTATGCTTTTGCCATGATACCACTGAGAAGGACAATTTTTTTGTTGCAGGAGGGCCTGGGAGATATAGACCAGAGTTACATATTGCCTGGCACAGCATTCTGTTCTCAGCAGCTGTTTTGATTATGTGGGACTTTGTCTAAAGTTTAACAATATTGGTGGAAATAAGTGCAAGCCTGAAACGAACCAGCTTTTAAAACAACTTCTTCCCCTGCTTTGGCTCTTTCTCTTGTGGTATATCAAGCTAACCCATTTGTGGAGATCAAAAAAATTCTCTTTTTGGTCCTGCTCAGCCTTTTTCTCCTGTCAAGGTGACACGGGGCCCTGCCTTGTCCCGTCAGTGATGTCAGCCTTGATCATCTGCTCTTCTACATCCCCCTGGATGTGAATACCTGCGCACATTGTGCTGCACTGTCCCTGTGCTTAAAGAAGAAAACTCACATTGTGGCTTCATTTTTCCAATGCCATCTTCTCCTTCGTCCGTGACTGAGAATCTCATTTTTGTCACCGGTTTATGCCTGGGGGCGTTATGAATTACGAGTGCTGGTTGCTAAGGGTAAAGCAATGTGAGGGGGCTTGAGCCTCCAGGGCAGTTCGAGCCTCTCACTCTCTGCCCGTTTTCCTCCCTTTTACCTGCAGTTCTTCGCCTTGCAGTCCTGACCTCTCTGCTGAGCTGGCTCTGTGCTTCCTCTGATCTTGCTACAAGCTAATGCAAACTTGCTCAACTAGTAGAAAACCAATCTAGTGAAAAAAAGCGGTTTTTTTCTTCTGTGTTAGTGAATTGGTTACTGCTTGTTCACTTGCACTCTAGAGGTAGCATGGTGGGGGCGGGAAAGATGATGTAGACAGGACTGTGTGTTTGCATGGGGACTTGGGCTTCCTTTCTGATCACAGCAAGTATTAAATGGGCTTACCTGCATCACGTAACCCCAAACTCAGAACTGACTCAGACACATACACAATTTACTTTAAGGGTAAGGCAACACAGTGTATCAGCTGAATGGCAGTAAGGTACAATAAACTCAGCCACAGATGAGACCCTTGTACTAGCGCCGGTTATTTGAATAATAACTGATAAACACAACACTTGAACTTTGGTCAAATTCCCTTGAGCAGTAGGTTATTTGTGGTTGTAGCCTTCAGTCAGCAGCAAAATCAATGGATGAATTCCAGTCTATGTAATTCAGCTAACAGCCTTGTGCCTTAACTTAGATGCCCCTCATGCTTAGGCAGATAAAATTTGCCAGTGGGGACATTAGCCTTTTTCCATTGATTAGAGAAGGAACTTTGACCTTTACATCTAGAGCACCAAAGGAAGTGCAAACTGGGTGCCTGAGGCTGGGTGATTGGAGCCTATTCATTGAGCATTCAAATAAAGATAGATCACAGAAACGGAGAAAGGCTGAGGTTGGAAGGCACCTCTGGAGATTGCTTAGTCCAAAATTGCTGCTTGGGGCAGGGTCACCTGCAAGAGGTCAGGGCTGTGTCCAGTCAGGTTTTGAATATCTCCAAGGATGGTGATTCTACAACCTCTCTGGGTTCCAGTGTTCAATCACTCTCACAATTAAGAAGTTTTTTCTTATTTTTAAATAGGCTTTCTTGTATTGCAGTGTGTGCCCGTTGACTCATGTCCTTTTACTGGGCACCACTGAGGAGAGTTTGGCTCTGATTTCTTTACTCCTCCTCATCAGGTATTTATACACCTCACTCATAAGACCCTCCTGAGCCTTCTCGTCTCCAGGCTAAACAGTCCCAGCTCTCTCAGCCTCTCCTTGTATGACAGATGCTCCAGTCATTTAGTCACCTTTGTTGTCCTTCACTGGACACGCTCCAGTATATCCATGTCTCTCTTGTATTAGGGCGTCCAGAATGGGACCCATCACACCAGATGTGTCTCACCAGTGCTAAGTGGAGGGGAAGGATCACCTGCCTCAACCAGCTGGTGATGTTCTTCCTAATGCAGCCGGGGAAGGCGTTGGCCTTCTTTGCTGGAAAGGCACTTTGCTAGCTCATGTTCAGCTGGTTGTCTGTCAGGACCGCAAGGTCCTTCTCTGCAAAGCTACTTTCCAGCCAGTCGGTCCCCAGCACATACTGGTGCACAGGGTCCAGCAAAGCCCCTCCTCCGTGTTGGGAAGTTATCGTCGATGCACTCCAGAAACCTCCTGGATTGCTTGTTTCCTGCTGGACTGTCCCTTCAGCAGATGTTGGGGTGGTTCAAGTCCCCCATGAGATGTCCTTCCACTAGCCTGAAGAAGGCCTCATCTACTACTTCTTTATGATCAGGTAGTCCGTACCACAACATCAATCACTTCGTGTAGATAATACTTTGAAACCAGGTAATTTAATTGTGGTATGGAGACCTTTTAGATGTTTCCAGAAAGAATCATTCTCTTGCTAATCATCAAAAAATTATAAAAGAAAAGCTGAAGAATGAAATACGAGTGGCACAACTGGGTAAGAGGCTCCTAAGAAACCACTTGATTCAAGTGTGATTTTTTTTTTTACTATATGTATATCCTAGGTATATCCTAACTACATTGTTGATTAATAATTTAAAAGACAACTTTCCAGGGCAAGGAACAAGTCTTCCTTTGTGTTTTGTATGGGAATTGTATTGATGCTGTAAACTATTAGCAACTGTTCAGTTAGCTCAGCAAAAGTGACTGACTCTGTAGAGTAACTTTGTGTAAACTCTACTCGTCCTTGAATTTTTTCTCATTTAAATATTCTGTGTATGCAAAATAGTCTACAGACCACAATGCAAATACATGCATAGTGCATAAACAGTGTGATGTAATAGAAATGAAAGGCAGGGAACTAGGATAAAACCCATCAAATCTGATAAAAGCTGGTAAGCAATATAACACAGGACAATAGAATTAGGATGATGAAATACTGTGCTAGGAAGGTAAAATGATTTGATAGGTGGGATGTGGTTAATGAGGCAAGGCTTTATAATTGCAAAACTAAAATATTAGGACAGGGCAATGGATAGAAGGAAGTAGGACAGCAGTGACTGAGAAATCCTAGCAGTAAGGTTTTTAATTCTTCACTGTGGCGCTAATAATCCTTGATAGATGTTGCTTTGAGGTTCACGCAGATATGACAACTTTAGCTCTAATTCCTTGGTTTGTGTGGCTTTCATTCATTTTACTCTCCAGAACAGTGATACTCTGTCAAACAGGGAGCTCAGTGCCGTGACGGATTGGCTGGGGCAGACCTAATTGCAGTGGTTTCAGACATCACTGTCGCCAAGCCCTTTGCTCCTCTGCGAGCTGTTCCTCCCTGTCTGAGGCACGGGAGCACCGACTGTAGGTAAAAGCACTCGCTCTGTGTCTGACTAGAGGTCAGGCTGTCTCCACATCCTGCTCGCAGCAGTGGCCGAGCGCCGGGATGGATATGTGATGGCACCTGGCTGTCGCTGTTCACGTCCCAGGAGGGACAAGTTTGCCCTGGCACGTCAGGCTCAGCCGCAGCCAGGAGGGAAGGCGTTGGGCTCCTTCGTGCCCGACCGTGGGCAGGGACGTGCCGAGGAGGGGCAGGAAGCACAGTGGAAGATGTTCTTTTGTTTAAAACACATGAGGTTTAGTTTAAAACTAATGAGAGATTCAAAACAACCCTCCCTGAGGAGAGTAGACCATGAAAGGAGATGTTACTGCAAATGAAATAGTATGAGTGACATCCTGTCACTGCAAAAGTCAGTGATAAATGGCCATCTCCTTACCTATAAAATCTGTAAAGAGCACATGTTAATGTGTGGCTAACAACCTGGTTCTGAAACCATGCAGGGGAAAGCTTTTAAGGACATCATTTCTTCCATATAATGCAAGGAAACTGGTTTTCTTAGGTGTGTAAAAGTTTGTGAGACTGAAGCCCAACAGTTTATTGTACGGGATGTGTGTTAAATTGGTAGAACTGGGCATTTAATTTTACACTTACATTAGTATCTATTACAGAAGTGTAGGAGGACTGTGTCTCTAAAGGCAAAAGTGGTGTAAATACCACAATACTGTGTAATGATGAAAAAAGCTGCATTTGAGTTGATTAGGGTTCCAGTGAAACATGAAGGTACCTATTTTGGTAAAACTTGCATGTCAAAAGCATTGAAAGTTCAGTTGGAAAAAACACCTAAAGAATACGAAAATGTTTTCCAATGACCTAAGCTGCCTGCAAACCCAAATTCTTGGGACTTCCTCTTTCCAAAAGTGCTGAGCATACCATTAGGACCAGCTCTTGCTTTGTTTTGGCTCTGATCTTGTGTATTTTTCCAACACCAGAAAATACTGGAAATCAAATGGAAATTAAAAGCTGAAGGTGGGAGCTTTTTGAAAAATAGAATGCAAAGCCAAAGATCTTTTTTAGTTTTGGATGAAGACTTAAGCTTGGCATTCTGCACGCTCTCAGTTTCTAGCTCCCTTTCCTATGCTGTCACGCTGTATTGCTCTCATTATGAAATTAGGGAAAATTCGTGGGTTTTGGGGCTGGGAGACATTTTCTCACATGGAGAAGAACTGAGGAGGTGGACAGTGGAAGCACAGTTTCTAGCAGCAATTAGAAAGAGATATTAGTGGATGTGGGGAAATGCTCTAGGAAAGAAATGATAAAAACCAATGTATGGTAATGATTTGCACAATCATTATATGCTTATTTGGAAATAACCGAGTAGTGATTATGCAGGTCCTTTATTTCTGCTTTGATAATACTTCTCAGTGAGAGTATAGGGAATGACATAATTTAGAAAAATAAGTGCCCACTTGTGACAGTACCAAGTCCCTCCATGCTGCCCGGTTCAGGAAATGTCAATCACGAGAGGATTTGGTGAACATGAAGCACAAGGACATTCCTGTCTGTAATTTTGAGACATAGACGGTGTTTCGCAGCAGTCCCTTCTGCCTACAGCGTCGTGCCCAGAGTAGGCGGACGCCGACATGGCCAGCTCAGTTGCCTTGGCATCACCCAGCCTGTGAAGAAGTTTTAGCCTTGTTTTTGTCTATAGCAAATTAGGGACACCTATAAAATTACCAGATTCTTCTCCAGTGTAAGCCTATAGCATAGCACATAAAACTCTGAGCTGGGCAACCTGGGCCTTGGTGTCTGCCTGATTACAGGACTACCCTTGAATTTAGAGAATATGGCTACAGGAAAAAAGGCAGAGGCTGTGTGTTAACGTATGTAAATAATGATTGCAGATATAACTCATGTACATGGCGTTAAGGGCTGAACGTTTCTTAAAAGCAGGGATCAATGTAAGTATTTTCTCTGCCCTTTCTTTGGCAAATAAATAAGGATTTCTCTGTCCTCTGATTTCCAAACTAGGTCTTACCCAACAGTGGGAAAGGTTTGCTGTTACAACTCTACTGACAAAATGTTCTAATGCAGGTGCAGATTTATCAGCAAAGGGAGATCGCTTATACTGCTTATACCAATTCCCTGAAGAAAAGAACACTGCCAACCTATCCTGTATCCATGTTTTTGTTGCTATAATTAAGCTTGTGCTTGGATTCTTTGGCATAGGAATGAGCACAAAATAACACAGCTTTAACTGATAATCCATAGTGACGTTAAAGTTCTGCCTTGGAAGAAAGTACCTCCTTGCCCTCCCACCTTGACTTCTTAATCTGAATTTCTTACAAACGTAGACAGAGCTTCCGCTGTTTTCTTGGGTTGGGTGTTGATTTTTCTCATTTTAACCCTCAGCAACTGGGAAGAGAACAGAAGTTAGGTCTGTAGGAACAAGGACAGGAAGGAGACAGTGTTGCCTTGCCCTTCTGTACTACCTGTCCTAATATTTTCTCTCTTTCCACTCCTTAGATCGGCTGTGATCAGGAGCACAAACAAGATTATGTCAATGTTTGTGAAGCAGAAGTAAAGGAGGCATATTTCGAGGCAGAAATACTTCAGAATAAAGAAAAAGAAGCTTAAAGATCCTTACTTTAACCTGCTAGTAACTTTGAATAAATAACTTCTCAGCCCTTTGTTACCAAGTTTATGATTAGCCCAGGATACAGCTATTGCCTTAAAATGAACTATTACCTTATCTTTCAAATAATGTTTATTATATCACTTCTAGGATTTTGCAATAAGGAGAGTGTTAAGAGAAAGTAGAAGGACTCCATCTAGCAAAAGCAGGACAGCATGTTCTCCTGTCCTTTAAGATCAAACATAGATTAGTCTCCTGCATTTGCTTTGCCCTTCTATGTAAATATGTAAAAACCCACAGACTGGATTATTAAGTTTACCTTGCTCAGTCACTCGGGTGACACTGATCCATACGTCAGCCTCCTAGGGTTCTGTAACAGATAAGATTAGTAAGGAAATAAAGTTCAAGGGTCAGAGCTTTGGTAAACAACCAAAGCCGAAGGAAGTCCATTGAGGTGAAATTGCTTAAAACAGACATGTCAAGTAGCCATTTAAATTTCAGACCTTGGATTTATAGTGCAAATAGGCAGAGAGGAAAAGCCGGCATTCTGCCTCCAGGCTTTTTATCACTCGGACAATACTTTTACCTTGCACAGGACTGGCTTGGGCAGGGTGCTTGCTCCTATCCTTATTGATAGTCCTCTCTGAAAGATTATGCTGATACTATTGCATTAAGGAGAAGTGAGATTGCATTCTTCCCGAGGGAGAAACAGATGGCCTTGCAGCCTTTTGCTCATGCATAACCTTTTGCAGAAGTTGCAGGGACAATGCCTGTGACTGCAACAGCTGAGGGAGCAATATGATCTGTAGCTGCGTCCCTGGAATTACGGAGAGCCACAGGGCTTGGGAGAGGCAAAATTAATCTGGTACCCTGACTGGGACTATGCTTAGCATCTGCCATGCTCCACCTTTCACTTCGCTCCTGGTTACTTACCCTGTGTGAGTTGCTTTTCTGTTGAGTAGCAGAGTAAAGTGATTTGCCCATTGAGTAGGTTTAACTTTAAGAACATAGTGAATATACAGATTTCTGAGGACTGTGTAGATTTTGAACTTTGAGAGTGGCTTCTTTTTGAAGCTCAGACAGAACCAGCTCTTGTTGCTAGCAAGAGTCTTCTGGAATTCCTACCAGTTTAAAAGGAATTGGGGATCACAGGAGGCAAAAAGGAAAGAAATCCTGTCTTCCTTTCAGAGCTATATATCTCTAATTCCCTTTGATCTTTTGCTCAGCATTTGATTAAGTGTTTGGATGTAGACTGGGCTACCTAATTGGAGGCGGTTTGGAATAACTCTGTGCTAGTGCTATGTGCTTCAGTCTGCCTCTGCCGTCTTGCAGAGCAGGATACAAGGACTTGGTGGTGTCATCACTCATAAGCAAGAAGCTATTTAAGGTCAGTTTCATGCTTCTTTTAAGATTTTCAGAGGCAGTTCTCCAGGTACAATAAATTCTCTATCGGTTCATTGTACCGAAGCAACACTGTAAAAATAGTCTCTTAGCATTAATATTTACAGTTGTGGTTACAGGGGGAAAGTACCTTATACTCATTACTCAAGGCTGATGTCAGCAGAGTGTTTCAGTTAGAGATGTACTTTAACCGTAATCCGAGACCCAGATAACCCAGACCTGAACACCTCTCAAACGTCAGGATGTTTAATCCTACTGTGACTTTCACAGTGAGTCTCCTTTTCGTTATGAGTCAGATAGATACTCAGTTTAAAGATACTCCCACATATAAAAGTCCCAGATCTAACTCCCTGCCTTGCTGTTACTTCTGCAGATTTAAATTTAGCTCTGATAATTGAGACTTAGCCTGCACCTATAATGCTGAATTAAACAACGTCACAACGTTCCCAGGCACTCGCTGGAATAGTCGCCGGCACTCTTTTCGCCCAGAATAACTAACATTTTCTCACACAGTTTCCAGGCACAGTGTGGGGCTTAGCTGAACTTGCTATGGCAGTTTGGATGACCCTGTTGCGGAGGCTAAGAAAACTTGGTAGAAGAGACGTGGCCGCATTGTGCCAGCTGATCTCAGAGCCAGAAAACAGGCCCTGGCATGTTTCCTTTACTAGTATAGATAGAGATATAGATACAGATATAGCCTCGGGGTTTTCATCTTTGGCTCTGTGATTTGTTAGGAAACGTTTTCCTTCGGATAAGACAGCAAGATGAATCATTTTTTATCTGTTCATTTATGACTTGCAACTGGGTGGAAGTTAGAGATCTCGTGATACTTTTCAATAGAAAAACAGGAAGAGCCCACATGTCCCATGTTATGTTTTCTGTCTCGGTTGGTAGTATTTGAAATGCGAACTACTTTTCTTTAATCATAGTACTGTTACTGTTTGGTTCTCTACATTTCAGGGCAATTTGCCATATTGGAAGGATGGCAGGCCAATGAAAAATTCTATTTGATTCTCTCTTGTTCAATTCTGTGCCCACAGTTCATCATTTTCATAGGATATTTAATTCCAAAACGAATATGATTTTTCTGATCTCGTGAAAGATCTGTTCTTAATGCCCAATAACCACTATGTTAAGAAGAGATGAAGACAGTTTCTCTCTCATAAAGAGATACTGTTGAAACACTGGAAGAGATATCCGTATCTGTACCTCTGAGGGATCACAGGGCCAAGCAGAAAGTTTTACTATTTATGGCGATGAAATGGGGGAGGCAAATTGAAATTCACCTTTGGTTTTCCACTGCAAATTTGGGTTGTTTTATGTAATATCACGTGGATATTTGGAGAGCTGTGTCAATGCCAGCCACCTGGGGGGAGCTCAGGATCATCTGCCTGGAGGCACTGGAGGGGTTTGTCCCTGTCGCTGGAAGCTGATGAGGGACGTGCTGGGGGGTGACACTTTGGTCTAGTTCATTCTACAGTGGAGGGAGAGCTGCGGCAAGCTGATGTGAGCTCAAGGTACGACTCCTGTCTAGGAGAATCTCAGCTGATCAGATTACAGGGCCCCCTTCTCCTCAGTTACAACAGTGTCAATCTGAAATGTCAGGACATTTATACTAGTGAGTGGAGGGCAAAAAAATGGCCCACAGCAAACAGAAAAGCTTTGGGTCATGTGGCCCATTGCTCTGGCAATGCAAGATTATAGCTCTTGAACATGGGTCTTGAGCAGATTAATTGGCTCAAACAAAAGGGCTTCTACCTCTTCCCTTTGGGGGCTTTTCCATTGTTAGAAGTAACTTTCGTTTGGTCTTTTCAAAAATACTAGCTTGAGTTACTTATTTGCCCTCGTGTTGTCCTCCATAACTTTCTGCACCTTGCCCTCCAAAACGGAGACAATGGATCCCAAAATCTCAAAGCTGGACCCAGTACAAGATCCGGATTTCACAGGTTACTTTGAAGTGCTGGGCTGCAGTTGTGACCTAACTTTGTCATCACTCAGGTTGGCAACAGGTAGTTAACTCTTTGTCATCTTCCTAATCTTTTTCAGTTCCTTATCATGTACAACGAGAAGATAGAACACACAGGATGTTAGGCCTGCTTAAGGAAGTTTAACAGTATTTTAATTCAACCTTGTTTATAGGGGAAGAAAACACATTGGTTTGAATCATGAGATTAATGGGAATTATTTGCAGAGGTTTTCAAATTTGGATTCCACACATTCTTCCTTTTATTCTGACAGTCTTCCTTCTTCTTTTAAGTGCATTTTTGTGAATGGCAAGATAATAATAGACAAATTTCTCCTCAGTTGTCAAGGTAAGCAGGACGTTATCAGAGAAATGATCAGTTTAAACTAATACGCAAAGCTAGCGGAAAGGCAGAGGTCTACACTGCAGGTTAGCAAGTCGTCCACCTTGAACATCAAGGAAGCCTTGCACTGACCACCACCAATCCCGCTGCAGAGCTCAGAGCTTTAGTTTGCACCAGCAGTCTGATGACAGAAGATGGGGCTTGAACAATCAAAGCACTTAACATTTCTTTTTTGAGAAACAGCCTCTTTAAATGTTGTGCTTAATTTGCTCAGTCTATTTTACAGTATTTGCAGACTCCCAGTTGCAAGCCAGGGGTGCTCCATGTTAAGCCATGTATTGATAAAAACATGGTAATAAGCTGTGGTAATCTGGGCACTTTTTTATACCCAACAGGTATTTAAAAGCAGTCTGGTATTAAATGTAAAATAGCCATTTTAAAAAAACTGTACCAGTGGGCACCAAGTCTCTGGGCGTTGGTGTACATGATGCTCCCACCTCCTATCATTGTTTGCTTGGGCACCTAGAGATAATTGATTTACTACCATGCTCATTGCTGTGGAAGTTGCTCTTAGACATGTTAGTGATTTCAGTGTTGTATCCCTGTTGCCTTTCTGTAGGCTTGTCTGCACAGCTGAAAAGGTGTGCGTTTGTTTCTTTTAACTTGCACTCGAGTTATGCTCAGGTAAAAATCCAACCCAAACCAGACCCTTTGCTTTCATCTCCAGGACAAGCATGTAAGGTTACTGCTGTACCTCAGTGAGTTCCTCACATACTGTATTTCCAAGTAGGTTTCAGGCGCCTGCAATTCCTCGCGTCCGAAACACTGCGATACCTAACAGCGTCCTTCTTCATACAGAGCCATTGTCATTTAGCAATGGAGAAAAGCAATAAAGAAAGGTTTTTGGAACAGCCATGTGAATATTTTGTCTAACCTAATCTCGTGCCTCACTGTGAGCAAAGCTAGATAAGCTTCCCTCAAAGCAGCAGCTGTTGAGAAAGGGTGTCTGTATGGGTGCTGACTGACTCTCCCAGGCGTCTTTAAACGACTCTGTGTCCTTCCATCCTTTACCCTCCAACTATGTTTCGAAATATCCCCTTGTTGGATTGGCTTTGGTGCTGCTAGGGCCATAATGAACCGTATGGAAGAGGATTCCCCTTTTTACACTAGGCTCTGCTAAATAAGACCCACGCACAGCCCATATGCAGCTCTGAAAGCCGTATGACTAGTGATAGCAGATGTCTTCCCCCAACATTACTTCTTCATCTCTGACTGAGTTGTCTCCCACTGCTGAAGCTTTCAGGTTGTTACGGAGGGAGGTTAGACGTTCAGGAAAGTGTCCAAGGTGAGGCACGAAGTACTGGTTTCAGTGTTGTGCAGGACACTCGTACAGTTGTCAGGAACGCATCCCAAAGCATTTGATGAGCCATACGTTGCCAGCGCGGGTGGCTCTGGACTCCACTAACCTTATTTTGCAAAGTCAGATGCTGAGGGTCTCCCTTAGGTCATGCCACTGGGTGAAAAGAGAGAGCAATTGGTTCATTTTTCATCTGCCTTCTTTTGTTTGTTTGTTTTTCCTCCTTTTCAGTGACATAAATTGATGGTCTCTGGCAGAAAGGTAATAGCATCGGGTAGTAGTAGTATCATCTGATGCTCCCAAATCCTTTGATTATCTGGCAGTAGTTTAAAGTGCAGCTTTATGCTGAAAAATTATTCTAAAAATGGCACTGCAGGGTTCCGTGCCTATCATCCCTAAATTATTTCCATATCACACGTCTTCTGTGAGCAATTAAAAAGACATATAATTTTGTTCCTGCCTGCCAGCCCCCGTGAACATAACCTGGACTTGGAAGTTCACCCTGCATTCTTTTCTTTACCCATGTAATTGCCAGTAATGGAGCACTCGGTGGGCCAAATTAAGCCTTCAGTTATACCATGGCAAGTCTACTGTCTTTGAACTGGACCTCACTGACACCTGTAAAGCCTGGTGTTTTCTGTGGTTTTGCTCAGGTGACTGGAACCTATTAAATAGCTCTGTTGATGCATGACAACAGGAAATCCGAATCAGTTCCCTGTGTCTTTGCTGCTTTTGGTATGTGAACAGAAGTGGAAAGTAGAAATTTTTATTTTTTCCTCTCTAAAGCAGAATGCATAGAGTGCAAGTCTGTGGGGAAAAATGTCATAATTTTTTGTGTAGTATTTTTCAGATCAAAATTTTACTCTGCAGAAGAAGAAGAATACTTCCCATATGACAATTAACTAATTTGCTTTGCTTTTTTTCATATTTTGTGTGTTGTTCTTGCTCAGTATGAACTACTCAGTCTTGTTTTTCCTGTTATAATTGTGATTTTGTACTCTTTTTGTATTCTTTTGTAGTACCCTCTAATCTTGTCACAGAATATACACCCCATTTGATGAATACATCCTCCCATCTCTCTGTAGGTTGAAAAACATTTGCTGTTCAAACTGTTCTGCACTTTATTTCCTTACTTGAAGTACTAAAATATGTTTTATACATATATACATACAGCAACGCATACATTATAGATTTAACAAAAGTGTGCATGCTGCAACATCTTTTTCACAGACCAAATCCCCACTATTCAGAAATGGTAAAACTGGTAGCAGATCCCAGCAGCAGTACTTCAGCAGTCAAAGAGAGCAGTATGACAGCACGTGTATGCAATTCAAAATAGTCTTTCTTTACTGGTGGATAGTTTGACCAGCTTGTGGAGAAGAAAGAATACGAAATTCTTAAAAATCAGGTTTTGCAAAAGGGTCCAGTAGACCTTGTCATCGCGTTCAGGATGGCCAGCTAGACTAATAGGTGCTGACTGGTTCTTTGCTAAATTACCTGTACCTAAGGAGGCACAGAAGAAACAGCAAAATGCATCCTGACTTCTGGCCCCCAGAGAAGGCCACCGCTATTGCGTACAAGACGGACAAATACAACATACAAGCATGAAAGAATAAATGAAGTAATTTTGGAAAATCACGCTTGCTTTGAATTCTAGAGGTTTAGTTTTGTTTGCTTCAAATCATCAGCTGCAGATCCTCCACGGTGTCCTCCAGACTGGCTAACTTCCCAAGCACTTCTTTGAAGGTGGGTCCAGGCTCCCTTTTAACACGTGAGATGAATTCCTGGGTATATTTAGCAGCATTTCCTTTCAAGTAGGTCTCTGAGGAAGTGGCTGTTGGAAAACATTGCCCAGTGCAAGGTGGGGAAGAGGACAGAGATTAATTGCCTTCTGTTAAGGTCACTGTGTAGTTTTGGGGCCCAAATTTGTCCAGGAGCAATTTTATCACAGGGACTGTGCTGTATATTGGCTGGCTAACTTGATATACAGAAAACCCACAAAGCACAGAGCTTGTCAAAAGGAATGCAGAGGAATGATTTAGGCTTCATTCTGCAATGTGTTCACAGAGGTGCAGAGGCTACAGGAGAAGACGGATGTTAAATCTGCCAGGACATCGGCCACTGCTGTCTTCCTTACTCCTCCCGAGCGCACGCCCGTTGCGTCTGTGGTGGTGGCAATAGCACAGGCATCTGTAAGTCACGTTTCAACAGTACAAACTGAATTGACAGAACTTCATTATATAAATGGCTGCTGAAGGGTGTTGGTGATGGAAATGAGTTCTGCCACTCCTCATATAAGATTGTTTCTGATCACTGCTCTTCCAACGGGGACAAAGAAAAAAGTAAAAGGGAAACTGAAAGGGTCCGTCCCCAAATTACTACATGAGATGGTGTGGAGCACTGTAAAAATGTTTATGTTCTATGCCACTCCTCTGGCAAAGACTTGCATAACTCGCTGGTGGCTCTATCACTCATGAGCAAAGCACTCATCCCAAATGCATGGCCATAAAATCTTTATAGTGCCTTGCAAAGTGTGGTGTGCTATAAAGTTTTTATAACCATGCATTTGAGATGACCACATTACATCATCACATATTTTCCCCATAAAGATTTTGGCTTACTGTTGCTCTAAGCCAACTAACCTTTACAGATGGTTCCTAGAATAGCTAAAAGATCCCTGCTTTTGTTTTTTTGTTGTCAGCGCGAATTTAATGTACTCCTTTTGTTTCATTAAGTCCTAGAGTTAGGCTGCAGGGGAAGCGGAGTACTGCAGTCAATACATGACTGGATTTGCTTTCTAGTTATATCAATCACATTGTCTCACTCCATTATTAAACATTTATGCTGTGGTAATGTTTACATAGTACATCTGATATACAAGCCCAGGCGCAGCAGCAGTGTGCATGTGGTGTGTATCATGGGATCTGGTTTGTACGCTGTCAGCCCTTGGGGAATCTATATCTCTTAGAGATTTCATCGTGTAAAGCACCGATACATACTAAAAAAGATACTTCCTGTCTCAATTTTTGTTTATTCCCAGTTCTTTTCTTGGCTACTTTTCAGCCAGATGAGTTAGCGATTCTGCCCCTCTGTGACCCTCTGAGCCTGGGAATATGCAACCTGGAGTGAAAAAAGAAATGCAGGATCCCTCCATTCATGGGTAGCACGAATTTGCTTTGGTTTAACCAGTTACGACACTGACCATGTTTCACTATCTATAAGATACAAAACCTTGAAGTATAACCACTTTTAAAAAATATCTGGGTGTTCAAAATCAAAATTGCTTTGAAAGCAAATTAGGGTTAGTATTTTTTTAACAAATAACAGTTCCAGAATAAGAATAACTGCAATGATGAAATAAAGAGAGGAAGGCACTGCAAATTTAGAACAAAACTGATGAAAAAAGAGTTTTCAGATTCAAGGCAGATTATGTCAGGGAGCAAAACAATCTCTGTATGAAAAATATTTGAACCAGTCTTCTAGTCCAAATAATGAGCATTCCTCAGCTTTTACCCATAATTTAATGAATTATATTAGTTTAAATATTAGTGCAGACTGAGGAGACGGGGCTATAAATCAGTGCCAAAATGCATTAACTAAACAGGGCAGAATAAAGTTCCAACCTAGCGTTCTAGTCTTTTCTTAGGCGTTTAAAAATTATTATTTGTTTAAAACATTCTTTTCTTGCTTATTCATCCCCAGTTTTGGTCCCCTGTTATTAGGCAATTGGGTCCACAAACAGTTGGTTACTCCTCGTCTCTCGAGCACTCAGTTAAAGCAGGTTTCAGCAGACTTTTAGAAGTCCCAGACTAACCAACACTTGTGATTTTACGCCTGATGATCATCAGTATGCAAGAAAAGAAAAATAATGATGTTATCCATTGTTACCCATTCATTCACTGTCATCTGTTTCTGACAGCAGGCAGAGTCTGACTGAGTCACTGCCGTACGTTTTCAGCTGCTGAACGAATGGCAAAACTTTGATCCTCTGCAGTGCTAACTTACATACGCAAACGGTGTGGGTGTAGTCCACTGAGAGGAGCGCAGAGCAATGTATTTGTGCTTGATATATTAAATGATCACCACTTTCTCATGAGGAATTGGTCCAGTCATCAAGTAGGTAACATGTGGTTATAATTGAACAAGTTATAGAAGAGAATATTTGAGACTTCACTGATTTTTGGCAGGAGACTTGCAAACTTTCACAGAATTAATAAAATGGAAGAGAAAGTCATCCTTTGCTGTATGTCTAGCACTGTCTGGTGCTGAGGACTGCCTGTAATCGACACTTGAGTCTTAATGAGTAGCCCCTCTGTATGTTTATTTATGCTTCCAAGCTACTGTTTATATGTGTCTGGTAATGGTGAAAAATGTCTTCCAGGTGCAGCATAATGTAAATGTGGAAGGCAAAGCTCTGAGGGACAGAACTGAGTTTTGCAGCTGACAGCTGCACGTGTGATGTGCCCTGCTGGAGTACTTTAATACAGCCCACAATCAATTAATTGCATTTATATTTTGTGGAGAGCATTGCAAAGACTATCAGGTACGGTAAAAAAAGTAGTTTTGGAAAGGCAGAGATGGAAATGTGTATATTCCATTCTTAAAATAGCTGCTACCTATATCATTAGTATCTTAAATTATCAGAATGAAAAACATTGTATGACCTCATGTGCTTTTTTGCGTCTTCCTTCTTTTGACATTTATGTTGGCCCAAACAGTGAAAATAATTTGAGAGCAGTTCTTCTCTGAACAATGTCTGGATGAAAAGTGCATTTTAGAGTTCACTGCTTATGTCAGTGAATTCCAGATCAAATCTGATCCAATTTACACAGAAAATTTAAAGACCACTTAATCTGATGTAGGTTTATATTATTTATTTTTAGATGGACATGACATTACACATCACTGTAAATTGAAGGACCTGAATTCTGAGCCTGGAAAAAATAATTCATATGTGGAGTAAAATTTTTCCTTTTCCCACCATATTATTTTTTGCTTACCCATCAACACCCTTTAGTAAGGAATTTTGCAGACAAATGCCCTGATCATTTTGCTTTGACTTAGCCAGCCGTGCTGGCTGGGTTGAAAGGAAGAGGACGCTCATTCTTCCACAGAGAGCTAGTTCTAATGTGATAAAAGAAGTTTAAATCAGTACAAACAGCACCCAATTTGCAGACTTCGCAAGCATCCAGCTGAGCAACTAAATCTCTAAACACGTGTAGATTTACGCCTCCTTTCTAAACAATTTCCAGCTATGCAGCTTGAGCTAACAATAGGTATTAACTCTCAAATCATCCCAGTGTCAACCTATATATAAGAATTATGGGTTTGAGATTCACTCTAGGACTTCCCAGTACACTGAAAACAGCCCCCAGTATGGTACGTTTCCAGCATCGGCTGGTTGGTGTGCCCAGAGTGCAGGGATGCAGCGCGGGGAACCACTGCACCACGTAGGGACCTGGAATTTCTCTGTTTGAGCCCCAGCAAGGCAGAGAGCAGGGTGTGCCAGAGGCTGCCTCAAGCAGCTGATTCTGATATTGGCTGCTTTGTCAACAGTTGTCGTGGCCAAACTGTCTCCAATAGAGATCTGGCCTTGAACAGCTATTGTGGAACCGCTTCTTTCAATTAGCTCTCCAAAGGGATCCTTCATCCCACACTGAGAGCCCATTTGTGTGGTTTTAGAGCAGTCTAAACCGTCACTCCCCCAACACTCTCAAGTGTCGGAAAAGCCCAGAAATAGCCTAGAGAAACTGTTGTGCCCATAATTCAAACCCAGACTTATTTCACTCTAACTTCCAGCCTTGAAAGTCTTCCAGATTTATCAAAGGAAAGATGGGACAAAGAAAATCCACTGTTCAAGTGCTTATATTCTTCTTACGGATTTAGAAGGCTCCATATGAAATCAGAACAATGAATAAATAAATAAATCTCCAAACTTGCAAACCCATCTGAATCTCTGTTTCGCACTAACTTGTGGTCAGTCTCCAGGCTTGTAGTGGGCTACAAGATCTAAGTCCTCTTGGTTTAAGTCAATTGAGCGTTTTCCTCGTTCCGATTTTACATTTTCTCCATTCATGCTCCTTCCCGTGCCACAGCTTCTACTTTCATTTTTCAAGGTATTAGCCTTGGTATTCAGTTATAGTCAGGGAAATACCAACACTTTTCATCCATTCAGATCTATGACAAAATAGGAATGAAAAAATACCCACTAGCAACTAGCTGCAATTTCCCCATTTACTGTGCACTGCAATACTGCATTCCTGCCGCTATGTAGCATCCTGTGAGACTCTAAATTGAACTAATTAATGCGGTTTAGGATGATGTCTGTTTATCAAGCAGCAGTCACAGTTTGCTTCTCTCATCTGTCTCCAGGAGTCTTCCTTCCAGGTAAGAGCCCCTCTGTTGCACGGAGGACCCTCCTCTGTGCTTTTTATAGCTGGGGTTTGGTGAGAGGAAGGCAGTTTATTGTTCTTAGTGTCTCTGATGTAAACCTGCCTTAAAAATCCGGGAGGCCCTGGGCGTAAAAGCAGTATGTAAGCAAAGACCTTCTCTTAGTGGTTGCTGGTTGCTAGGGCTCCATAAAAGCTAGTTTCTTGGGTTAATAGCCTAATAAATTAGATCGGCCAGTTGAGTTTCTTGAGAGCTATTGAACTGAGAGGCCTCCAGCACACGCGTTATTTGCACCTGTTTAGCTGTGGGTTGTTTCAGGTATTTTTGGAACAACCAGGGGCTAAAAGTTCCCTTTCAGTTTTCTCTCATCTCCCCAGATGAAAGCTGTGTTTCCATTAACAATTACATTTCCTTGACCCAGCCCTGTTGATAACAATTCCTCCTTCTGATTCTTCCCTGGAGCTCTTTGCTAACTTTCTTGCAGTGCCTTTTTTGCTTAACCTTTTAACTCTCTCCCCATTTGGGTTATCCTTTCCTCCATAGGAGTTCAGTCTATTTATTTCTGCAGTTTGGGATATACAACAGAAGTGTCCTGGGGAGTCAAAAGGCATTGCCAAGCACTAGGTTATTCTGCTTTATGTGGACTGCCTTCCTTGTCCACATGCTGTTTTGAAGATATGCAGGATGAGGAATTAGTCTGTCTGAAAAGTACTGTGCTCACCAATGCTTCCCCATAAACAGTAGTAACCTGGTTAATCCATCTGGTTTCTTGAGGCTCTTGCATTAAGTAGAAGCTTGTTGTATATGGATTTTTGAACATCCTGCAAATGAATATTTCCATAGGAAACCACTCTGATGTTACTACACAGGTGACAAACCAAGAAACTGCTTTCTGTAACCCTTTAAAAATGGAAATGGATGCAAGAACTGGCTTAGTTTGAGCAGCAAGGTGCAGGGAAGTGTGTAAGAGAAGAGCAAGCACAATGTGATAGTTCCCTAGGTTATGCTCTAACATATTCCAGCTCACAGTCTTCCTGAACCACATCATGTCTTTGGTATTTTCTTCTTTGTTCAATCCCTCTCTAACCTTATGTGAACATACTAGCTTTGTGCATTCTCCTGCAAGGAATTCAATCCCAGATCTCCTCCTCTTTCGCAGGGAGTGTTTCTGCTGTGCTTACTTTTAACCTGCCACCAGTTCGCCAGTTTGAGCTGGTGAACTCTGAGCATTTGTTCCTTGTTCACTTCTTCACAGTTTCATAGACTTCTGTTACAGTGCACCCTCAGCTGGACTCTGGATATAAGACTAGTAATTTCAGTTGTTCCTTGTAATGGGAACCATTCTGAAACTGGCTTCAGGCAACTTCTGTAATTGGCTTCATTGTTGTTTTGCTTCTCTGCTATCTTTTCTCAGCTCCTTTTTGATATGGGGAGGGGGACAAGAACAGCACACAGTATTCATGAAAAGATATATGTGGTGACATTCCAGGGTTAACCCTGATGGGCAGCTCAGCCCCACCCAGCCACTCACTTACTTCCCCCCCCAGTGGGCTGGAGAAGAGAATCAGAAGGGTGAAAGGGAGAAAACTTGCAGGTTGAGACAAAGACAGTTTAATAGGTAAAGCAAAAGCTGCATATGCACAAGCAAAGCAAACCAAGGAATTCGTTCACCCCTTCCCACGGGCAGGCAGGCGCTCAGCCACCTCCAGGACAGCCGGGCTCCATCGCCCGTAACGGGGACTTGGGCGGACAAACGCCATCGCTCCGAACGTCCCCCCTTCCTCCTTCTTCCCCCAGCTCT
>JAVKLA010000014.1:27146298-27173626 GCA_034782735.1 Sagittarius serpentarius | reverse complement strand
AACAGAGCACAGCAGAGAAACAGCAACCACTTTTTCATATTTGTGACAACACTTGGGCTTTTCAAGGTCATAGGCCTTTTTTCTCCACCCTTTTTTTAAAAAAAGAAAGCTTCAATAATAGAGATGCTTCAATAACTTAGGGATAAGTGAAACACAAGCAAGGACATGAATGAAATAAACGCCTCCTGTCATAGGTTCATTCATGTGTCTCCATACAGTGTCCCCAAGAGCATGCTTCAAAATCACCCTACCAGGAAAACAGAACTTTTTGACAAAGGCAAATGTTGATTAAAGCCATAACCATAATCATAATAACCACACTAAAACTAATAGAAGATTATTTAAATTCTGAATCCCTGAAGTAACTCAGAGTTTTAGCTTGTGTAGCTATCACGGATTAAAAATCCGAGATTGCCGTAATTCTTAATCACTGGTAACTACAAGAGTGCTGAAGCACAAAGTGGCAATTAAACTTTCTTTATGAGTAGCATATAGTCATACCACTCCAAAAAGACAAAAGCTAAACAATGGTGGACTCAGAGAACATTGGGAAGATGCATAAGAAAAAGAGGCTCTGCCATTAGTAACCAGCTGCTGATATAATCCAAAGTTTTTTGTTTTAAGGGAGAAAATATTTCACTGGTGGTGTCAATTTGAGACAGATGTTTCCTGATGCACTGGACAACGCAAGTAACAATATTCAGTTTTGCACAGAAGTAGAACATCTCCAAGGAACAGGTAAGCACGCTCGTGACACTTTATCAGGACAGCCAGCAGAGAAACTTTCAGCAGATGCACACTGCTCGTCACTGTTGACAGATCCAGGAGAAGATGACCTATATAGCTGCTATATCTGCTGAAGGAAGTGTCAGGTGGAAAGAATAACCCTGGCACTGCAAAGAATGAAAATACAAAAAATAAAGTGTTAGTAAAAAAATCGCTCTGAGGTTGGTGGGTGTATTTTGCAGTTTTCTCACTTTGCTCAGTGTCAAAAGTCCCCAAAGAGACTACGGCGACAATGTAATTTCTAGGTAGCAGCCAGGTACCATGTGTAGTGACACCCCATAAATTTCATAAATTCTGAGTTTCTTCCTAAGAGATGCCTCAGTGTGCCTCCAAACCCTAGCACAGTGTTAGTGGTGACTGGGAGCTAGACAGAGGACCTGTCACACTCCCTCATTTTTGCATCCACACAAAACCCCTCCCAGCCAGCAAAGATCATTAATGCTTTTCTTTTTATTAAAAAAAAAGGTTTCTATGAGGACTAACACAGGAGGCTAGACAATGCCCTTTCCTTCCTTGGGCAATGTTTGCTTTCACACTCCCGACCTGTTCTCTGAAAGCTGGGGTGGACTTTGCAGGGGAAGCTGCAAGTGGGGCCAACCCAACAGCTCTGACAGAGAGTGTGCTTCGACACCATGGGGTTCAGAAGTGTATTTCCTGAAGATAAGCACGTAAAAGGTTTGTATGCCCCCCAGAAGGATCACTGAGAAATGTAAGGAAGGCAGCCAACACCTGTAATCTGAAGCGTCTGTCAACCCCCAATACAAAAACAAGTAACTGACAAGGGCTCTCCTGGTCCTCCTGCATGAGCTGAGCAAACCCACAGAGGTACCTGTAATGAACTTAGGGACACACTTTTATGATAACAGTGAGGAAAGGAAGGAAAAATACAATTTAATTTTCTTCATATTTATAAAATTTATTCCTCTTCTCCAATCATCTCGCTCACACAGAAGCCGATCCTTTACAGACCGTATGGTGAACAGAACTATGGACCCAAGTCAGCTGAAAACGTAACTTTTCTTTTTCTCCATGGCTTTTAACCTGACTCAGCTGCCCAAGCAGGTTACTACCAGATGACACTAATGCTTCTGGAGGCACGAGGAGACAGTGTGAGGATGGGAATGAGTACAAGACCATCTCTTTCAAAAGCAGCATCAATTTATACCCATTTCATTAGATCCCAAGGTCACAGCTTGAGTGCCTCTAGCCACTACAACACCACACATGGGATTTTCTTAAACTTTCTGTCGTATGCCGATCTAGTTTTGATGTTTTTTCAACAGTTCTGTCTGGCCTGAATGAAAGCTATTTATCCCATTTTGTGCTTATAATCAAACTATCTGCTTTAGTCATACTGTAGCGTTAGTCAGAGGGAGGGTTTAATTTTGAGGTTCCTCAGTTTATGACAGGGTAGAAAGACTAATTTGATTAGTGACTCTGAAAAAAACCTTCTCTATCACTTATATTTTACCGGTAGACTCGGGCAACCTGAAACCTCTTGGATTCTGACAGATTTATTGTCTGAATGCAAAGCTTAAATGTGATTTTCTCTCATTAACCTTGACACAAAGCAATTATGTGCACATGGACAGTTCTGAGGTTAAAAAAGGGACAGGGACATCTCTGCTTAACTGTCATACGGCAAGGTGCCGGCAAAGTATTTTGTGAACCTGCCCTCCCTGTTACATCAAGTCATATTTCTTTCTCATTCCTTTAATGCCATATAAGAATAGTGTTTACCAGCTTCCAGTTGTTGTGCAAATTAGTACATGACCATGTTCATGTTGGTCCTTGACCAATCTCTAATAGGTTTGTGAAACCTTGTTTCCCTGTTGTATCAAGTGATGCGCCAGCCGACAAAAATACAGAGGTTTCACGAGACCCTGAGACCTTGAGAATCACTATGTAACATCCGCAAGATTATGAGATCATGACAATAGATTGTGCGAGCTCTTTGACTGTGATTTTTTAGTGCTTATACTAAAGGACTGGATGGGAATATCAAGCTGGTTATATATAATGACTGAACAGCCATTATTTTAGCAACTTTTTTAAACCAATACCAGCACCAACCCTAATTGCAACAAAACCACTGGCTAAAAGATCTTTAAAGTAGGATCAATCTTTGGATTCTCACACTGGGATGCATTACATTTGAGAACTGGAATCTCCATAGAGAGCTCCTAAGTGCGTGTAAAAATCATTTAACTAGACCACTTGTTTCATTCATAAGGAGGGAGGATATACCAGACACTGTGTTGTCATGGGTTAGTTTCCTTTTCCCTGACGAGACAAAATAGCAGTGATCAAAGATACATTCCCTAAAGGAGCAAGAACATCAGGGAACGCATTTCTTCAAATTCCAAACAAAAACGCTTGGATGGGATAGTCTGATATGAAACGGCATGCTGTTCCCCAGATTTCTAGATGCCAAGCCATTACCTGAAGACAGAAATCAGACGCAAGTTTATGGCGCCTCAAACCTAGTCCCAGTTTCTAAAAGGGTATGGCCAGGCGTATCTTCACCTTTTGAACAGTGCTGAAAGCTGAGACACTTCGTGTATTCGCAGCGCGTGCCGGGCTAATGCAGCTATTGGAGACGAACGTACCCGAATTCCCTCTCTGATGACGAGACCAAGTCTTGCAAAGCCAGGAGCTCTAGCGTTTAATGCCAGACAAGTCTCCAACTCCTGTGTGGTCTAGAAAAGCGTGTCCTTTGGGCCTCTGCTAAAATAGAAAGCAGCTCTACGCCCAGTAAAATACTGCTGGTGGGACAGACAGCGTCCTGTCAGAAAAACTGCAGTTACTTGGGAAGAAAAACATTTCACAAGAATGTGTCCGATTTGATTATATTTTGGGGGAGAAGTGTCAAAACAAATCATTTCTGCTTGCTTGTTTCAATAACGTGGTTAACACTGAAGTGTTTTGCTTAGATACAGTGGAAATGTTATATCTTTTCTAATATTAATGTTAATATAACAACACACAGATATCAGATTAATTATTTCTACCTTATGGGAAAAGTGTTCACATTTTTGAACACCATGTTTTAATGTTTATGGAATTCTTTCAAAATTTTACTGTAATGCAGAATTTTAACACTCTACTGCAAATAAGCACAAATGAGTTTTGAAAAATAAATTTCAAAAAGCATGACAGCCATTTTCTACCTAGCTTTTGCATCAAATGGCAATCACAAATAGGCTGCTTAGTTTAAATACTTGCCACTGATACAGCGCTTTGAGATCCTCAGATGCAAAATGCTGTAAAACAGCAAAGCTGATCAACATCCTCATATTGTAAGAAATACCTAACTTACAGTAACATCTGGAACAGTTGCATCCCACCAGAATTGCTCTACAGGCATTATCTGTGATAACAAAATCCTATTTTTTTCCGTAACTGTGTTATCCCAAACATCCGGATCACTCTTGCAGATGACAGCTGTCTGAAGAAGTAGCTTTATTTTGAACAGCCTCCTACGGTGCTTAGCACCATTAGTTTGGAAAAAAAAAATCCTCCCTTTGGCAATCAATATGCTTTTTTTTATTGAATTTGTTATCTAATCACAGGCACATTCTGCGCGGTTTAGGAAGGAGAAAAGGTTTTACGACCTGCCAAAGAATGAAATGATTCTTATGACTTTCTGCTCTCATTTTATCGTTATTACTATCCTCAGGCATAAAGATGAGAAGAAGGGGGAAAAAAACAGGCAGGGGTCTAGAAGAACCCTGTTGGAAATACTGAAAGCAAATGATTAAGCGATGGTCCTCAAATACCAATTTCATTTTTATTCAATAAAACATTTATCTATATTAGTTAATAACAAATTATTAAAAATCCATCTGCTGAGACTGGGAAAAAAAAGACTACCTACTAATGCCATGATAATTAGTTTTCAATTGCCACGTGTTAGTAATCAATTAGTATTTAATATAAAATAATTGTTCTAGTGAAGTCTGGGCTTTTATTGGGTTGTAAATAAAAAACATTTAAAAATCAATTACATGAAATAATCTTTCCCCCAGCACTTCACTGATTCTGGATAACTCTGATTTTGACTATTTCCTTCAGGAATCTATGCAGCAATAGGATTTTATTCATTATTGACTGCTTTGAAATCCCTTCCTTAATTCCATTAGTTCATGTTCAATGAACTGTAGATAGTGACTTCATTTAGGGGTGCTGCTTTGAAGGTTCTTTACGATTCTTGTGTCCCTTGAGATCTCTCTTTTAAAGAATACATAAATTTTGTTTCTTCAGTCTTCCCAATGTCTTACCTGCTTATCTCTTTCTCTTTTCTTGACTTTATACTGTTTCCTCTATGTCCTTTCTAGCGTCAGTCCTACATCATGTACAGTACTCCAGATCTGTACAAACTAAAACTTTATAGTTCTTCTGTTGGTGCTTAATCTACTAGTAACTATTATTAAGATACACTTCCCTTTCAGTACAGCAGATATGTGAGGGAACGGTCTGTGCATGAAAAAAATGAAATTTAGATTTGGTGCATTGCAACAACACAAGCAGGACAGATTTGAGGGAACTCAAAATAGGCTGACAAAAGACCTTTTATCAACTATTTCATGTTCCTCTATATATCTTACAGAAATGGAAAATCCTTTCTTTCCTTAGGAGGCTTAGTGGATAATCAGGTCCTATTAAAAAGTGCATGTGAAGTTAGGCAGCCTTCTGCTGCATTACTAGCTGACTGTAATTCTTGCATCTTTTAACTTTCACACACTAGAACAAAATGCATGATTAAAAAGATGAGCTGTATTGTTAGCCTCAAAGAAATGACTGTGTAATTCATTCAAAAGATATTATTTTGAATACTCCCCTCAGAATTTTATCAAAATAAAATTGAACAGAATTAACTCCCACAGATATCAAATGTTTGGAGGCAGGAATCCTGTAGTGATTTAAAATACTGCTTGACAACTCTCTTCTTTTCTAGACGGAAAAAAACCCTTTGATTGCGGCCGTGCCTGAACACAAGGGTGCCTGATATCCACCAGACTCTATGAGTGTACACCCTACTTGTTTCACTGGAGCACCCAGTTCAGAAAGAGGCTCAAATCTTCTGGAGCTAAGCAAGGTATTTCAGCTCATCCAGCCTCCTGCTCCCCACTGTCAGCGAAGCTAATGCAGCAATGTTTTATCTGGGAAGACACTACCCTTTCAACTCCACCACTGGCATCATTCAGTAGGACTAAACATGAGGATAGATATTAACTTTTAAAGTATCCTATCTTCAAAAATCTTTTGCAGAGCAGGTTTCAAGCTTTCTGCCTTGCAGGCAAGTATAGACAAGTCTGCTTCACATCAACTCTTCAGCCATTGCATCACAAACAGAACTGAAGAATTCACCATCAGGGTGGGAATTTTAGCTAACCTGATCTACTACAGTCAAGTCCAATATTGAGATATATTTCAATCTTCTTTCAGTGGGACAACAGAAAAACATAAAACATTACGCAAGTGGTTCCAGGAGAAAATAGTATAAAGAGAATGGCTTCATTCTTATCCTGGGTGGCTGGAAGCAACTACTTTATCAAGGTAGAATTTCAAAATAGTAGGGACAAAGGAAAAATAAGTAAGCACTGAGGAAAGATAGAAGCATAACAGACAAATATACTAGAACTTATCTAAGAGGGTTCCAGCAAACCTTCTTCATTTGTTTCATGGTTTGTTATTTAGGCTGGCTGGTAGGTTTCACGCTGTTCAGCGTCATTTAAAAACAATGTTTGGATATGGATAAAGGTTTAATTTATACATTTACTTCCCCTGGCTACCCAGGCAAATAGGATGCTTCACATAACACGATTACTGAATTTGCATGGATCTGATGGCTTCAGTATACAATACTGCATAATGTTAACCCATTTTCCAACAAAATCTGGCCGCAATAAGCTCTGCTGAACTAGCTGAATGCATTACAAGGGTAAAGGAGTTGACAGCTCTGCCTTAGTATGGTACTGCTCTGCAATGTTTTGTATACACCATAAGAGGGGAAAATGTACGTTGTAATTTTCTCCCTGAAAGGTCAAAACCGTAAAGGGATTCTGGAGAAGGTGAAGGGTTCCTTGCTTTAAAGAAATATTTGTAGAACAGCACAGTCCTTCATGATACAAAGTGAGCTCAAATGAAAGCTTAAGCATCTTCCTCTCCATCTGTGCAAATTTTAGGATGTCCATTAAGATTTAAGCTTTCGCTGATATTCTTTCAGTGGCAACAATGAAATTGTTTTTTCCTCCAGAAAATGCCAAGGATCTTAATGTCTTTAAGAACATTCTTCATGTGTCTTATGTACTTGAAAATGGTCGAAAGGATTCAAAGGTTATTAAATGGGACATGGAAAAACTAGACAGGAAAAAACTTTGCCCAGGGTTCCTTTCCTCAGCAGTCTGGTGTACAGAAGAACAGGCTAGAGGTGTCTTCATGTTCTGCTGCACCCAGACGAACAGGGCAGGCCATGCGGCACGGGAGCCAGAGACAAAGCAGCTCAGCTCTGAGAATCCCGTAACTACATTAGCACGGCATGGGACCTGAGCTGGTATAGTCCATCTAAGCAGAGCTGGATGTCCTGACACAGCACGCTAGTGATGTGACACTACAGTGTCTGGACTGGGCTGGTAGCTGCTCACCCAGCCTTGCAAAGCAGTGGCACAAACCTCTCTTCTCACCTGCTGGCCCAGCCTGGTGGAACAACACTGTATTGATGGTGCTGTGGCTACCTAGTGTAAGTCTGTGACAAAAAAAGAGACGGTATTTTATAGGCAGAAAGATCTTTGTCCTGGAGAACCGTCCGTCACTGAGGCAAGAAGAATTTCTTTTCGTCTGACAGATTTTGGCAACAGATTACCAATGCCAGGCAGCGGTAGGCATGAATTGAGCTGTTGATGAATGGGATAGTTCAATGAAGCCATCACTCCTGAGTGTTTAAACAAGCAACGAGACATTTCAGTGGATTAAAGGGAATGAAAGATACTCTGAACAAAACATCGTAATGACACTACGCGTTGCTGTCCTATAAAGAGCAAAGTATGCTTTCATCCCAATCGAAAATCAAAACAGACTTGAGAAGGAAATGGTTTCTAAATGTCACCAAATTTATTGCCACGTTTTCTAGATTTAAAAAAAAAAAAAAATTGGTCTAAGAGGATACCTAGTGATGCACAGAAAGTTTATTAGGATAGTCAGAATCATGTAGGAAACCAATAGAAAGATTTTCAGGAAAATCACGGGGAAACTGATTATTCCTTCTGTGTTTTAAAATATCAAAGGAAAGCCATCAGACTACAGATAAAGTAAAGGAAATCCAGAACCACGCAAAGGAAATATCTCTTTACAAGTCACACGTACCTATCCAGTCTATTGGTACAAATGGTCACCGAGACAAAATTTAGATTGCCTTTTAAACAGGGTTGAACATTCATTACAAATATTAATTATATCTGTGAATATTGTCGCTAGCAACAATAAGGGATAACCAAATTATGTATGTCAGAGATAGCATAAGCTGATCAAAACATGTCCCGTCTAATTGCTAATGATTTCATGAAAAGAAACTACCACATAAGCTCACAGCTATTCAGTTTTACTAAGCAGTTGAGGTTTTTGCATGCCAGATAAAACTAAGTCATAATTTCAAAAGTAGCTCAGCAATCTTAGGTATTCTTCTTTATAAAGAATTCTTTATAAAGAAAAATATCTTTTATCTTCAAGCAAGTCCCAGCACTGCCAGCAGTTTGATGATTTTCATGGTGTGCATAAACAGCTGATCACTTCTAAATTTATAACGGCACCAACACACCATGCTTAAATGCAAAGGGGAAATTCCTTTGAGTTTAAGAAGGTTTACAGCTGGATTTTGGTTTGGTTCTATTGACATCATGGGCTGATCATAGAGCTCAGTTCAGCATCTGAAAAAACACATATTTAAAGGTTTTCAGACATGTGCTTAACATCTGTCTCAGCTCTATGTCCAACGGAAGCCTGCCCTAGCATGCAGATACCTTCCGTATTAGCATCTGCTGTGTCTGGATGCCTCAGCTTTAGCTTTTGTGACGGGCTTCTTCAGATTTTGCCTGCTCATTCCTCTTTATCCCAGCCTTTTTTCCCCCCTCTGTTTCTTTCAGTGAGGCTCCTTCATTTGGGTAAGCTCTTTAAGTCAGTTTCTATTTCCTCATTTTTCTACCAAAGGAGTAAAAGTAAGACTGGATGTGACCTGAGTCCATCTATTTCAACATCCTAATGGTCAGAAGCTTCTAAAAGAGGTTTGAGATGATTCTGTTTTAAGTAGGTGTACAGGACAGTCTGCCATGGACAAGTCTCTTCCAAACACCCAGCAGGTTAAAAAAATTAATGTAAATACTAAATTACAATATTTTCAAATCGGATAGCACTTACTGCTAAGGCTCACAACCCTTTGCTATGCACCAAAGAGACTGATTTCATTTCTAGTTTCAGTAGCTTCTTAATTCTATGTCACATAAAGAAAATATTTCTTTTTACCAAGCTGAATCTACCACATTCAATTGTTTTGCCTGGGTTTTGGCTCAGCAGAAAGTAACCCTCCCTAGCAGAATATGCCACAGCCCCATAAAAAACATTTGTCTCTTATATCGGTAGTTCTTTAAAATAGAGGTAGTCATGTATTCAAAGGTCCTCAAAGATTTAAGTCACAAGTCAAATATCAGTCCTCAACTGAAATGAGTATAACGGCTTCAAGACTGCTGTCAAGTGTATCTAATGCTTTTATGTTCTGGTTACTAGTTGCCCTAGAGGAAAAAGAAAACAAAGCAAACAAAAAAGTAAACTAAAACTAACAGAGTTAATTTACTAGTGTTTAATCAAGTACATCTGGGGTCAGTAAGATGCTGTGAAGGGCAGGGCTTACTCTCTGCGGGAAAAGATGCTAAATACTGAAAATATTTTGAGAGATCAGGTCCCTCATTTTACATGTTGTCTGGAGAGTTTATGTCTGTGCATGCCTAGGAATGTCTCTAGTAAACAGTTATATTTGTGACCTGTAGAATAGTTAATGCTGTAGAGGAGGGGGAAAAAAGTGACACTGACAGGCTTTTCCTCTCTTGGCTGCTTTAATTGGCCTTAGCAGTTGCATCCAGCATCACTGCAGAGAGCATCTCCTCATTTCTGAGCAGAGCAACTCCAGCAGCTCTTTCACTGCCATTATTGCTTTGCTCCTTTGATAAATTCTAGGTCAGAAGTAGACATTTCCGTGCACAGAGCACAAAGCTGCTAACTTTTCTTTCATAGCCCAAATCCCCAGCTGTCCATAAGGAGGGAACAGCGATCCCAAGGAGATGAAAGCCAACCTGAAGTGCATTTCCTCAGCCAGCAAGACAAAAAGCGGAGGGGAGCATGACCTGATCTGCGGTTGGGTTCGCTTTATTCTCCCACTCTGAATTATCCCAGGTCTCATTTGGCTTATATGTTTCTTTGAATGAAACTTTCTGCTGGCAGCTGCTGAGAAAACCTTTGGAGCCTCTTCGTTCTTTAGGCATGTTTGTTTTCCTTGGGGAGAGAGGAAGAAGATCTGGGAGACGGGGAAGGGGAGGGTGCTTCCTCTTAAAATCACACCCCATGTAGATCAATAGATCAGCACGTACACAACACTCAGCCTTTGACCTACTCCGTCAGAAAAACTTCAGAACAGGACTGGGCACCCAAAAGCCAGCTCTGTAAGGTAAATTAACTATCCGAACCCTAGTCATGGCCTTACCTGCCAACTGCATAGACAGGCTACATCAACAGGGTCACAGCGGAGTATCCTGCTGCTTCTGGCAGCAGAAAGCCTGGGGCAGGCGAAGGGTTCTTGCAGGGGGGCTGGCAGCCGGGACTGCGCCTCTGCAGGGGCCGCACGGGAGAGGAGCTGCTGCAGAGATGAGAGGAAAGGAGTCTCATCCAAATAACAACTGACCCTGCTCTCAGCCTTGCAGGAGGAGCAAGCGTGACCCCTCTGCGCCTAGCTAACTAAATACCGACCAGGAGGCAGCAGATTTAGTTTTGCTCACAACTCTGAGCAGCTTAGCTTGCTGTGTGTGCAGCAGATAACACACCCTGCTGTGCATGGACTTGAATGACTTGCTGTTTCTCGTGCTCGTTTTACCTGAGCTTACTTCAGGCTTTCGAAGTATCTTCCCATTTTTGTTCACTTACAAGAGCTTTCTGCTTTTATGAAGAAGTACTATAAACGTAAGATATTAGCCCTTGGAGGATACAATATGATTTCTCTAGCTACCTCAACCTTTTATTTCTAACACAGCTATTTCTTTTATAGCAGCTAATCTGACATTGATTTGCTTCGAAAGAGAGGCAGAGAGCGAGCGTAAGACTTGCGACCGACAGGACAACATTTTGCACCACTCGTCCCAGGTCCGCACAGGGCAAGGAGAGCGGGTCTCCTGGGGGGCTCACTGCAGGCTTGCTCGCCCCCCCATCCACCCAGCTGCTGCAGCCCCCCAGCAGCTGAGCTGCCCGACGGGTGCCAAGGGGCCTCCCACATACGGGATTTCAATTACCACCTGCTCCAGAAGGCAACCGTTGGCCTCGCCTGAGCCTGCACCCACACGTTTGCTGCGTGAGCGGACGGCGCGGCGGGACTCGCCTGGCGTCGGCTCTCGTGAGACGCTGGGGGCGTCACTGGCGGTCGCTCCGCAAGCGGTTACGATACCGGCAGCCTGCCCCTGGCAGAGACGAAGACAGCCCCATCAACCCTGACTGCTGACGGCGTCGGTGTTTCCCCAGATAGAGAAGTATGGGGATTTGGTGGGTGTCTGGGTACGCGACGTTTCGCCTCTGTTGTTAGGAAGCCAGAGCTGCAGGAAACACCATCAGCCCTTCTTGGCCCTGGGTGGCTGGAGAAAACCTGAGAAGAGTTTGACAGACGCTAATGCACTGTCCTGACAGGACAGCGGAACGAACTTCAGAGCCAGCTTAAATCTGAGTGACAGCAAGAGACTTCCCCACGACCGCCACTCAATACATCCTCCCCTCGGAACACAAGCAAGCACGGAAGCGCAGCCCAACAAGCCTGTCCGTTCCTCGGCAGGAACTCGGACTGCTGGAGGAGAGCTTTGGCTGAGATGGAGCAGGAATGATTACAGGCTGGCTAAGGTGGCGTGTTTCCAGGAGTACCATCGGGTTAGGAAATTGTGAAACGCCTGCTTGCTGCTTGAAAACATGCAAAAATGTCCTTTAGAGGGTTAAAGGAAAATGAGTTTCAGCTGACATACTGCTATCATTTAAAAAATGACATTTCCACGTCTCTGGCTACAGCATGGGAGGCTGAGCTGCCATAGCTCGGTATCTGTTCTGCGAGGTAGCCTGGTCCAAGCAAAGCACAGCGATAACACAGGGCTTGCGCTGCCAGGAACCAAATGGCTTTCCTAGAACTGCTGACTCCCCAGATCACTTCTGTTTCTTTCTTTCTTGCAGGAAGCATAAATGCTCCATCCTCAGCCTTTCAAGCATTTCTGTCAGCTGCTCTTTTAAATTACAGGATGACCCTGATGAAACATGAATTCAGTAAAATGTGATTTACCATGTAAATAGCTAAGAACTAGAATAATGTGCCCCAATATTAGACACATTCAGAGAGACCAGGGATTTGTATCAATATGAAGAGGCTGAAATAGCTATTTAAAAACAATAGTTTTAGACTCTGCCAGCTTATAGCTATAAATATTTGGGATTGTACGTTCTTTGCTACGTATTACATCTTGCCCAGGAAACGAAAAGACGGGACTGGGAACAGTGGGGTGGGGGGGTGGGGGTTAATTATCTTCAATGTGTGACAATACGGGTGTGCAAAGGAACCCAGTGCTTGTCGGCTGCAGTGACCGTATTGCAGAGATTGCCCCATTGTCTCATCAGATTGTTCCCCGAACAGACGGGCTTCAAGCAGAACAAACCTTAGCTTCCAGGAGGGAGGCACAAAGGGTACTGAATTTACCATTTCATTTGAAGAAACATCTTTGCTTTGGCAAGTAATAATTAAACAACCAAGCCCTAGAAAATTACTAAAGGTGAACCGCAAGACTTCCTTGTCACCCCCAAAAAATAGGAATTTTGGTGGAAACCAGCAGGATGGAAATCCTGGGCGAAGAAACAACAAGGAAAATCTCCACCTTTGAAGAGCGGGTGGTCTCTTGCTGAGGCATGTACTTAGGACTTCTGTCTTCAAGACCCTACTTTTCTAGGCACAACTGACAGTGATTCTGAACTTCGAGTATGCATGACCTTCCTTTCCCATGGAAGTCTGTGAAACCTGTCATCTTGATATAATATTTGAGGCTTAAAAGCTGTGACACAAGTATGGTCTCACTCCAATCTAGTCACTGCAGGAATAATGAGTAAGACTGGTATTTGAAAAAGTCCAAGCAATGATGCAGAATCCTGCATAGATTAAAAAAAAAAAAAGTTGCTATATCTGGATAACAGATTTGTTGTAAGTATTTGAGATCATATGTTGTTTGGTAAGTGGTATTAAGTTTTGGCAGGGAAAGAAGAGGCAGCCCTGGGAACTGTATCTTTAAGTGCCTTAGATTCACAAGCACATAAAACTAGGGGCAGGGGCATTGCAGAAATGAATGTTTATTAAACAGAGCTTGCTGGAGATGGATACTGAAAAAAGAAGAATGAGTTTCAAGCACTTAAATGCATCTGTGCTCCTGCTGGGAATCAATGACAGAGCTGCAAATAGATTCTAGGCATCTTGCCTTTCCATTACCAGCTCTAACGCTGGACTCATTCATTCCTAACCAAACATGCTGCTTGAAAGGCTTGTGCTTCAGTGAGTCCAAAATTCACTTCTTCCCAAACTACGTCAGACTGTGGGATTGCAGTTATTTTATTAAGAGAGAATGTGCTCCCCACGGGTGAAGAGGCCAGCAGCTGATTCCATTAGTTATGCAGCTGGCTCCAGAGGATCCACTGATATGAAATGCAGACCAGTTTTCACTCATTTGCAGGGCATTTCTTTTTCCTTAAGCTGACCACCAAATTGCAGGATTTGAGATGCTTACTGGGAAGAGTCAAATCCATTACCACTGAGGCATATACTTGCTATAAAAGCTAAAATTACAGTCTTGATGTTTAAACATCTGGTCACAACCCAGGAGGGATGTATCCCTGCTGGCCATGAAAAAGTAAATCTTAAATAAGTATAAGTTAATTGCCTGTAGTAATATAGAATCTTTGTAATCATTTATGTTCAAGCATATGAGTGGGTATTCATTAAGCTGTATTTTCAGGCATTTACGGAGATTATTTAACACATACATTACCAAAATGATTAGCTGCAAATTGGGGAAAATGTGCCCTGCACACTTGGCACTGCCATTTTATTCCACTCAGTGTCACTGAACCAAGGGGCTAGGTAATACATTCACAGTTCAGCATGACAGCAGGAGGAGATACACCGTTTCAGCTTCTATGTACATCTCTCTATTCATGTGAGCACACACTCTGCACGTACCCATGCCTAATGGGTTACTGCCTTGCCCTTTTCCAGCCCACAAGACACACCGGGGTTTAAGATCTGACCTGTCCCCTTTTTCTGTCTTCTGGAAATTTTAATACATGACTCGGGGTGGGGGGCGAAGAGAAAAAGGAAAAGGAAAAGGAAAAAGGAAAAGATGGCAAAGGAAAAGGAAAAGATGGCAAAGGAAAAGGAAAAGATGGAAAAGGAAAAGGAAAAGGAAAAGGAAAAGGAAAAGGAAAAGGAAAAGGAAAAGGAAAAGGAAAAGGAAAAAGAACATACTAGGACTTTTCTTCAGATTTCCATTTCCTTCTTGTACGTCCTTAGTCCCTGGACACTTGTCCCATGTTTCCATTTGCAGACAAGTGCAGGTGAGAACCTACACTGAAAAGGGGATCAGAGAGGTTACAGGGAGCCAACACCAGCAGTGCAGTCAGTTGGAGGGCTGCAATGAAAAGAGAGTTATAAAGATTTCTTCATACTACTGCCAAGCCTGGGGCACCAGAAATGTTAGTTTACCCATGTTTTTATTTACCACTACATCATGGATAAATGTATATTAATTACTAGCCCTTTGCACGTTTCCACTCCCTAACTGTCAACAGTGGAACCAAGGCATCTTGTTGCCAAACTTCCTACAGAAACTGAATGTCCTAGGCATCACTGGAGAATGTTTTAGAGGTTCAGTCGCACCAGTGTAAGATGATGCAAACTCAGCCACCAGCCAAAACCTAGAAATACCCAACTCTGTTCTGAACCAGCTGCAATGCTTTGTACATCCTTCCCCAAAAAGCCTGCAGAAAGACATAAGCTTTGAAGCGTGACCTAAAGTTCAAGATACCAGACAAAGCAGGAGGTGACTTCGAATGGAAGCTGTCTACCCAGCATTTTGCTCTCTTTTTTTCCTCTGGTGTTCTGTAGCTTGAATGCCTCCATCAACGATTATTTGTGGTAAGATTTGCACAAAGGAAAATGGTGTTTAATATAATAGGCCCTAAACCAAATACGTCTATATAAATGAAGAAGAATAGCTAACCATTTTTAAAAGAGAGAAAGAGAGAGAGATATTTTTGAATGTGTTTACGTGCAGAATGTGGTCATGGCAGAAACTGTCCAAGTTGCAACATGCTGAGCTACAAAAAAAATATTTTGTATCCTAGCACTTAAAACTTTCAAGCAAATTATATGTGGAAAATATGGATCCAATGGGGAATTTCTTACAGTAGGGGGACAATGGCAAATAGAAGCAGAAAGAAAGCTTCAAGAAAGGAATCTGAACAAAATGTCTTTCAGCTTCTAAAATGCAGAAACAGGCCCTCAGATTACAGATACGTAATTGGGCGTGGTGGTGTTTGGTATCATTGGGTAACACCGGGTCATAGCCACACACGAGTCTTGGAGAACCAAGGATAATTTACCATACGTGTATGTATACTATTAAATAAATGTAAAAGCAACCCCAAGTAGTTCTACACTGCTTAAGGTAGCCAAGTGTGGGATCTCCAATAAATACAGGAAACAATATAAAAGAATCATCTAGCTATAAAGCTCCCAGTTTAGCTTTGCTCCAGGGTTGATATAAACCTATCTGAAGTATCTGGGACCTAGTGGCACTTTGTGTGGTATTATTATCCCTCTTAAAACAATAAAACCAAATAAATCAACTCGCAATAGCATAGATAGCTGTAATACATAGTTTGCTCACCACAAGATTAATTCCAAATATTAACCCTTGACTAGCTCGTTTCATGTAATCTGTTCAATGTCTCTTGTCAAACAGACAGTTCAAGCCTCTACTACACACTTCCAGAAGGCTGAGCAGTAAAAAGTCAGTAAAAATACAAAACCAGTAAGTTCAAGACATTCTTTCTTACTAGTCTAATAATTTCACATGTTGTGGTTTATAAGGTTTAAAATATACTACCACTTTAGAAACATGGATAGAAGGATGGTTCTAAGTAGCAATACTGGCTATTAATTGCCAATCAACCTTCTACAGTGCAATTCTACCCCCCCTGAAATATACGCCAGCAGAGCAAACGAGAAGACAAATAAGGTAATCCACCAGTTCTTTGTGAACAAAACACTGCCGGCAGCCTCAGCACCAATAATGCTTCCCTCTCGCCAAGTTCAGACATCATACTCACCTGTGATATTCACATCAGCAGAAGAAATTTTGAAAGTCAAGCAGAAACCCACCAGAGCACAGTTTCATCATTTCTTGAAGACAGCTTTGGTGCTGCCCGCTGCTCCTATATCTGTCAAACAATGGACATTGTCAGGAGAAATGCAAAAATCCTAGGTGCCAGATCCCCCTCCCTGATCAAAAAGCCAAATGGGTTCTCTAGGTATGCTTTGTATCAGGCAAAAGAGCGAGGAACCAGAGGGCACGTACGGAGTGCCATAAATCAGATAAAAGCATAACCTTAAACCATCAGTGCATTCGGTAAACATACTGTCCTATAATTAGACTTGAAATAAAGAATTCATCTTCCAATCAACCGCATCAAGTCATATGGTAGGGGGAGAGAGAAAAGCACTGCACTGCATCTAATAAAAGGTCCTACTTGCTGGGCCACTGAGTACATTTAATCCACAAGCCAAATAATTCACCTGTGAGTAACAGAACGTTGACAAGATACGGATTTGATTTTCAAAAAGGATACAGGGCAGAAGAAAAGTCATTTGGACCAGAACTACTGGTACAGCTATGCAGTGTGTTCATTTTTCTGGAATGATGTTGTGTGCTAACACACACAGAGCGTTGCCAGGACTGGTCCCATAAGCCCACAGAAAATTGGACCTATTGAATTTACCTCACTGTTCTGCAAAGACTCAACAGTCTCTTCACGTGTCAGGGGAAAGACCAGGGCGTTTGGTTCTTTCCAGTCTCTAGATAAAGGCAAGGGACTACCTACCCGTAAAAAGGCCAAGGGCAAACCTGATTGTCAATGTTTTTAGATTCCATTTTCAAAAAATCAAAAAAAATCCCACAAAAATCACTGTGATTATCTTTCCCATAGGCTGGCTGATTTTAGCCTACCTTTAATTCACAGTTCCTAGAACCACCCTCCTTTCTGGTTTGCAATTGTGTATCACCTGGCTAGCAATTATTAAAACTGTATATATGAAATTAGCATTAGGGAACTATCGAGCATATTCTATAATCCTCTAAGATAACTCATCAAGAGTTGACAAGGACCTGACTATAAAGACTACTAGTCCTTCACAGAACAGCAAGAGGCACCTCTTTAGGAACACAGCTTGTGAACTACTCTGGCAGTGAACACATTTTTTCAAGGACAGTAGATCATATCTTCCCTTATAAAGCAGCAGATGCGTAAAAGAATCTGGCATGGACTTTCAACGTACAGCTTGAACTAATGTAAATACTGAAATCCATAAATATGAGATTAGACATCTATCTATCTAATTAGAGCCAATAAGGCAACAGCACTTTGAAGTTTAAAAAGCGATGCAATAGTTTGAAAAATTGCTCTAAAACCAGATTTCTACTGTCTCACAGTAATTCAAACTGAAATGTGTTCTTGCAATAGAGACAGATTCTTTGCCCCCTCCAATTTATCTAAGAATATGAAAAATGAATTGTTTCTAGCCCATCAATCCATGCCTGGAAAACAAATCAAACAAAGGTAATGCAACAAATAGAAAAGAATCAGGCATGTTTTCTGTGTCTGCGCTGTTTTCACACGGCTGACACGAATAACTCTGGCCACCCGAAATACTTGAGCTGAGAGTGACCAAACTGTGTGGAATCCAGCCAGGTAGGAAAGCAGGATTCAAATGCAACAGATCTTCTGAGGGAGGTATGGTTCAAAGCAATGAACCACAAAAACTACACTTAGCTGTCTGAAGTTAAATATTGAAAGACATGTTTTGACAGTTGCTTTTTTCAGAGCTGCTGTGACTACAGCTGGGGATAACCAGGGGTATCTGAAATCCCCGTTCGATTTTGTGTTAACTGCAGATACTTAAAACTCAGACCAACTACCCTCAGCTTCTAATTAGGGAGTAAAATGACTAATTTAAAACACATAAATCTGAGATTTTTGGTTTGAGCCTACAGATCCACTTGAACCTCTGACTGCCTTTTCCACTTCAGCGCCTCATAAAACTACTTAATCTGAATGTGTTTGAGGTCAGCTTCCCAACTGAAGCATTAACAAATTGCAAGATGGGCAATAAGAGCAGATACAGCTTTTTCTGAGCCGAGTCCAAATTACTTTTTCCATTGTCTGTCTGAAAGTTGTCAGTAGTGTTGCATGAAGCGACTTAAGTCCAGTGGCTTTTCTGTAAAGAAAATAGAGAATATTTTAAGTCTTTTAAGATCTCATACAAGTTCAGCTGAATTTTCTGAACGCTTCTGTATGCAGCATTTTATGAAGCATCTCCTTAGAGGACATTTCTGAAATCCCACTAGTTCTCAGCCAATCAATTCCATGATACCCATGCGATTTAAAGGTAACATACTGAGACATGAAAAAATACACTTAATTATAGTATTTAGGTGAAGTTTAATGCATAGAGAATGGCTGGCAGTCAAAAGAAAGCTTAAGGATTTTCACTTCAGCTGTAAAAGGACTGATATGTGCTTGCCGTATTACAAAAAGTAGCTGAAGCCTGCCAGCCAGACAATAGAGTGAAACCCACTGCATGCTAACAAACAAAGATGCCTGGTGTGAAGGGATTGTATTAACTGCAAGAACGCTTATTATACAGGTATATTTTCTTCCAGAACAATAAAAAAACATTGCTGTACTCTTCTTGGGATTGGAATAAAAAACAAATCTGCCAGCAAAAGAGCCCAGATTCCCTAAGGAGTCTGTTCATTTTCCAAAAGAAAGCAAGTTCTTTTTCTATAGAGTCATTTTCAGTGATCAGAAACTTTCCCACTGCTGGAAAGGAACAGGGGATGGAAAACTCGGCATGTTTCTTTTCTTTGTATCAGTACTCTTTACACAGTCTCTTATAACCCACAAGTTTAATACGTTCATTAAATACACCAAGCTATAGAATGACTTTAGGTAGCAGCAGGGGGATATTTTTTAACTTGTGATACACCACACAAAATACGTGTCAAGCTTTAGAATGGTTCAGCTATGGCAAGAACCTGCCCATTAAAATGTTCTGTGTCAAATGAAACTCACTATTATTCTATACAACTTTTTCAAGCCTTCTTAAACTCTGCAGTACTCCATATCTGACCTTTGGCGGGGTTCCTGTTTGTTTTCCCCATGCTTGACTATCAGAAGGAGCTCAGCTGTTGTCCCAGACACAGACCGTCTTTTTGGTGTGCCTGTACCTTCACAGGTGGCAACTGCTCTGATGCACAGATTGCTCTGGAGATGAGTCAGATCCAAGATCCAGGACTTCTCTAGCAGGTATCCAGAGATAAATGCACTATATAAACACGGTAGCGGTATTATTGTGTCATAATGCAGTAAAGCACCCTGCACTGTCAGAGAAAGGGCTGCAACACTGAATAGTTCTTTCCCACCTCCAACAACTGTGTAAGAGGAGCACAACAAATCAGAAATAGTTTAGCCAACACTGCTAGAATTTGCTGGTGGTTAGGCTAAATCCCAAAAGGGGTACTTTGAAGAGAATCTTGATCGGATCCAGTTTGCTTATTTGAAGCCAAGATGATGAGGATAGGGAACTTAAGCAAGAAGGAAATCTGCAGGCACTGAGCAGGGAAGTTAGAGCCACATTATCCCTTTGTATTCCCCATCAATAACCACTTCTGACCATAACCTGCCTCTGTACCCAGTAGCTGCTGTACTTAAAGTTGTACCTTGCACAGTGAAATCCCGACCAAATGCCAAGCATTAGTTTTTAAAGAGCTACAAATAGAGAGACCAAATGACAAATAAGATTAAAGTAAAATTCGAGGGCCTTATGCTTTTAAAGTGTCTTTTTTTCTTTTCTTTGGAAAAAATGCCAATTCTGAAAAAGCTGTCAAGAGAGCATCCAGAGGCCAAAATGCTTCACATGCTCATGAGTATGTAATGATCCTTCTTCCTGAGGACTTTAGATTGAGCCCTAAAGCTATAACAATTTGCACATAGTGTCGTCTTCTTTACCCTTATTCTGTCTCTTATATTACTGATAGCTGCAGGCAGGGTTTGTTTTCCCTCACTCATTTGCTTCAGTTGTGTCACAAGTCATGGTTAGCTTCTTTAATGGAGTGTTTGCAGATGAGGTTGTAAAAGTCATTAGCCACGGTCGGCAGATGCTAGGTACTGCTAGGATGCTGTTCCAATAACTTCTTTTCTTTAATTAAAATTCTAAATAAATCATGAGGTTTTGCAAACACAAGCCTACAGTACTTGCATAAGATGAAAGCTGTGCTGACTGCTGGCAGTCTTGCTGCAGCTCTTTAGCCTCCTATTTCTTCCATGTTTTGTTTTGTTGGTTTTTGTTGTGGTTTTTTTTTTCTTGGCCTTCACACATAATCCCCATATGGACTTCTTCAGTGCTTAAAAATCATTATTGCTGAAGATCAATACGAAGAAAACATCTGTGGCTCTTCTTGGTGCACAAACAGATTTACTCTGGGTTTTTGTTTTGTTTTGTTTTTTACATCAAATGCAACTAAAACTCCATGTAAAGAGTAAAGGAAATATCCTATATTCAGTTGCCTATTGATTTTTCGTGATATTCTTGTGAAACGTAAATGTGGGAGCATTAAATATGCACAGCAGAAGAATATTTATTTGCCATAAAACCTGAATAAATTGAATCTTTTGCTCCTTGTTTCTATGGGAACAAGTTCTATTGAATAAACAGTCTTTGAATAATATTTTATTATTTCTAATTATATTAATTATAATTCAATATCTCACATTAAAATAATTTCAGTTGTAATAAGAAGCTTTAATACTGATGCAAGCTTAAAAAAATAGGCTAGTTGAGTTTCAAGTAATTTATGCTGCCTGTAATTTTTAGTTTCCATTGATACTAGAGCTAATTATTGAATATTTGCATTTGAAATCTTAATGGGGTGATGTTTTATCGTGGTATTAAGAAAAGATACGAAATAACCATGAGGAAAAGAGCAAAAGTTGTAGAAAAATAGTTTTACCACTGCAATGTGTTACCAGGGAGCTTTTCTTGGTCACAAAATCACTGCATTTTTCTGTTTTCTGTTTAATTATTATCTACTTTTTTTTTTTTTTTGCTAAAGTAGCAAACACCTGAAGTATGATTTTTAATACAAATTAAAAGGAGACTGGTATTGCAGCCTAGTCTGTTAGCCTCCTATGCCTGCATGAAATCAATGGAGTCCCTCATAGAACCGCTCAGATGGATCAGCAGGCAGAACTGGGCTCCAGAACGACACTACGATGGAATAGTAAAATTATTTTGAATACAGCAGTGTTTAACCAAAACCCAGTCTAACCAATACAAACAACAACAAAACCACCAACAACAACAGCAACCAAACAAAAACAAATGAAAACAAGGCACTGAAGTGAAGGGACACCTTAGCATCATCCCTGAGAAATTAAAACCAACATAAAAAGTTCGCTGGCCTTCTTCTGTGTTACTACTTCACTGCTGATCATCATCTTGTTATTGTCATCACATCCAACTACTCATACACAAAATATCAAAAGTCAGGTAAAACTTGGTTTGTTTTTAAAAAATGAAAATCACTTGTAGCCTTATTCATTATTACCCAGCCTTTTCTCAATTATTCTACACCTATATCAAACTCTTTTCCTCTTGAATTCCTTTTCATATCAGAAAGTCACCCAAATCATGACTTCAACATAAGTTAAAGATTAAATGATGAGTCAGAAAAAGCAGCAAACTCCTGGCACAATATGCATCTGTTGTATTAAAATAGCAAAGGGAAATCTCAAAACTATGTGAAAAGAACAATGTATTATTACTTTATCAAAGGCAAGTTAACTATTAAGCATTCTCACGACTGCGTTTGTTCAGAAAATGCTGACCAGCAAAGTTCTGTTCATGTTGTCCAGGAGTAGGACGCATGACCACAGAAAGAAATTTACTTTCAGATTTTTCATCTGCCACCACTCAAATCTCATAAACCTGTCAGAACTGATCATCTACATTAGAAATGTTTTGGTAAGCTGTAAAAACCAACTGCAGAGATTTTAATTTAACAGCTGGAATACCTAAGGAATTTGATAATGGTTTTATTACTGTGGTGTGCTAAAGGATTAGGAGTCATTTTTATTTCTTACTAAAAGGAATTATTCACTATCCATAAATATTTAAAATATACATACTTGAAAATGCAGTATTTCGCATTCGGCAACATGCTGTGTAAACATGGTGAGTCCAGAGAGGAAAACATTCTCATTATGAGCTTCTTTGTTCTGCTTTATTGTTGCTTGTGATCTGTGATACAGTCTGAAATGGCAGTATTTTTTTTTAAATAGAATGACAGTAATTCTTTTCCAATACAGCCCTGGGTTTGAGAGAGCAAAGTCATTTTTCTTATAACAGAGGAGATAGCGCTCCTCCTAATACAGACTAGTCCACATTTTATCCCCAAAATAAGTGATAAAAAGATTTTTTATGACATTTTGTAGACCTGGAACATTTAATTCAGTAAGGTTATTAGAAGTTGCATTTGTAATTTGTTCCAGGACCAGGTAACTAAAGCAATTACTTATTGGAAAATAACTTTTTCAGAAAAAAACCTCCTGCAGTAAATCCTAACGGACAGAAATGATCCTACAAATCAAAGTTTTAGCTTCAGTGAAGTTTGTAACGGAGGAGGACACTCAAAAAGGAGAAAAGCCACTTAAGGCATTCATTGTGAAACAATTGAATAAGGCACTTGTCACCACAGCAGGAAAGAAACAGAAAAGCACTTAAAGCCACTGCCTGTACAAGTAATTTATTTTAGCAATCATCTCCAAAGTTACACAGGAAACAAAATGCAAAGGAAATAACTAATGAGAGTTCATTAATCTAAACTCCAGCAGTCACTAATTTATAGGAAGGGGATATATATTAAAAGTTCCCACAATGCAAATGATATAAAATGAAGTGTATCAGATGTTTTTTTAAAGTCAGCTAAAAATATCCTATGTAACCACTTCAGCTAGGGTGAAAACTTCAGGAACTAGAACCCAGCAGGCCAGAAAACGCATATGCCCAAGAATTCAAAGCATGTGTTTTTGTCACTGCTTTGACTGAAACAGTCTTTTAGCTGAGGGCTTTATCAAATAACTAGTAATTATTTTAGAAGTTCCAGAGGATTCAGAAAATGTTCAATACACTTTCCATCTTTAAAAGCAAAAGAACCTGTTTCTGGTAACTACCACTAGTTGAATTTACCTTCATAAGAGACTCGAGAACGTCTGATCGTTAAGAGTGAGATACCATCTGTATTCACTAGAGGTCATATTGGGAGAACATATTTAAGTTGATGGTACAATCACATAGCCATACACATTAAAGAAACAACAAACGTATAAAATAAACTACAAATGTTAATATTTCAGTAGAATTAATTTCATTTCTTTGTCAAGAATAGTCAGATAAAAATTCGAAATATAAAGTTTCACCAAATATTTTGAAGAATAAGTTAAAACTGAAATTTTTAACAAAAAAGACAAAAGTAACTGAAACTTTGCCACAATTTTTCAAGAGCAATGCACAAAATGATAAATTTGCTTAATTTCATAGCTGGATTGTTAGTAGTATCGCAAATTCCATGTTCACAATACAAATACTTATTCATACTTCGCTGGCTATAAGTACCGAGTTAGAGAAAAAGATACAAAAAGGAATTAAGGTTGCAGGGCAAAAATATATTTTCAGCAGATAACAAAAATAATTCTGGTTTTGCAGTACACTGTGTCAGGACCAAGGCAGACAGAGGACAGCAGAGACAGACACCTTACACGGTTTTGAACACCATAAAATAATGACTACATGTAATCAAATATCATGTTAAGCATCTCAGGAAAATGATAGCATTCCAGATATCCAATTTTTTACATATTTAAAAATTAACTTACAAGTTTTAGAAGCCTGTTGCCCTTCCTCATCCCAAACACCAATTTTATTTTTGTGATATAAACTAAACACTACTCAGACAGTTCCCCTGTACACATAAAGTGTGTTAAAGTGACTTTAGTAGCCCTATTTAAACTCAGGGTCACAGTAAAATTACTTCATTTTCAATGTAAAAGAATAATTTTTTTATACCATCTTATAAGAATTACCAAATGGCAATACATGATCTATTAAAAAAATAAAACCTGGCAGACATAGCAGGCAGCAATGGGATAACTTCTTTGGTACTCAGCAGTGGTTTTCAGTTGCCACTGCTCATGAGTCACTGACACAAGCAACAATTTCAATTATCATTACTAATATAAAAATTAAATAAAACCAAAAAGAAATTCCTTATTTCTATTTTACTGAACACCCATTTTGAAGACCAACTTAGGAACTTACGAGGTAGACAGTGAAACTTAATGACATACAAAATAATATCATATTAATAAATTAATTTGTTCTTTGTTTTGTAGTTCCTTCCAGCTCTTCATCTTTGCTGTACCAGAGTTGTATCAGAGGATGACCAATAGACAAGACATAAGCTACATGAAATTCTTCATTGTTTTCACTGTAATAAACAGAGAAACGTTTTAACCTATTATTTTTATCTTGACAAGATCCCACTACACAAAAGTTCTCTGCATAAGCAAGTTTGCAGTCGATGGCATACTCCCAGAATCCAGTTTTGGTATATTTTTGGAGTATATATTTTGTGTTGGCATAAATATGTTTTTAAGAAGACATTAAAATATCCATTTTAACTGTCCTGTCCCAAACAACGGATTAAATAAAGATTTTATTAACATTCAGAAACATAGCAAAGAAAAAGTCTAAGTTTAAAAAACATAGGTCTGGGAATGAAGATGTCTGCACAAGAAATCATACTCATGGCTTGCTACAGTTTTCTGCAGACCCTGAGAGACACACACTCTCATTTAATGTCTTTCCATTTTTCCTTCTGCAAAATGAAGAAACTGATTCCTCATAGTAATGATGGAATGTTTAACTCAACCTTCGAAGTACTTCGGAGGGTTATTTTAATGCAAAGAACCTAAATTAAATGCAAGGTCTCTCTCTCACACACACGCATGCAAAGACAGATCATCTTATTTTTAGTTAGTTACAGCTTGATCTGACTATTTCTTGATGAAATCACAGGAACAATTTTGGCTTAAGGTAAGTTGGGTTTAAACAGAACATGACAAGGATTAGAAATTATCCCCTATTTTTTCCCCTCTGATTATCTTTCACCACCACTCTCCTGCATTAGTAAGAGTGCTTCATCAGTTCTTTACTCTCTAACACCTTGATTTCAGGTTTTAAAGTTTTTTTCAAAAATTCCATGATCCATACACTATCATAACTTTTACCCTTTTCCCCATCAACATCAAGTGGAAAAGAAAGGGGCAGGTCAAGGATACGCATATAGGAAAAGCAGCTTCACCAATAGATGTGAAGAATAAACATTTCATCAATCTATGTCTTACTTTATGTCTCACTTTTAAATGTCTTGTTTTATAAATAACATCAGATTGCATATCAAAAAACAACACAGCAAGACGCATTAAATTGGTGCCTGTCTAAACATGAGCCTTGTAGTTGTACTTCAGCTTCACTCCTGCAGTGAAAAATGAAAACAACATTAATAAATGTGCACTGATAACAAATCTTATCTTACTGAGTTCTCCCAGATTACACTGAAATATGACTTTGTCTGTCCTTTGTTATACCCCACTCTGGTGTCTACTGTGGGAAGACAGTGCAACGTCAAGGCCCGAGGCAAGATGAAAAGGAAGACTTCTCTGGTGTTCAAGCCTATGCAGATTTTGATGGGTATATACTGCAAAAAAATTAAAGCTCTTCAGATTCACACACTTTACTTTGTTTCAGTCTGATGTTACTAAAGAAGGCCTCTGGCTGTATCATACTGTTGGAATCCATAATTTTTTTTAGGAAAGGTCTCAGATAAATTTTGTTTCCATAACTGTAAAAAATGATCTCTGACCCAAGGTCAGTGCAAAGAAAAGATCATACTTACAAGAGTGTATTACTCTCACCATATTCCCCATCAGCACAGAGGAGTTTTCCGTAATTACAATTAATTTCTGCACTCTCTTTGTTTAAGTATGCTGGAAAACTGGAGTCATTCCTGTCACACCACTTCATATGGAGCATTACTGCCCCACCAAAGTGCAATATAACAAAATCCTCAGAGACAGTGGTAAAAAAAAAATCCACACTGTTTTCCTTTTCTACAAAGAATATTTATCATGAAGAGGGAAATCAACAACCTACATTACAGTTCACCAAGTTGTGGTTTCTTTCAAAAAGCGGAGAAGCACAATTAAGTGTAGATTATACCAACAGGCCGACCAACCCCTTTTTCCCTGTGTTTTCTTACTCATTTGGAATAATACCACAAAGACCGAGAGACAGAAGGATTTCTCAATGATCCCTTTCACATGCGCAATTTTAACTACAATGAGAATGCAACTGAAATGCCAGGGGAGAGGATATTCCATTATCACATGGTGAAAAGAAAGTGACTCAACATATCCTCTCTAGAAGGAACTGAACTATACTAGGGAGAAAATTAGAGTACGTGTAGAGAGTTGGGGGAAGGTTGGTTTGTTGACTTTTTAAGCTTGTTTTCCCATTTCAGAATGCAATATGTTCAGTACCATTCATACTTCAGGAAATGGGAAAATGAGACTTGCACAGTCATAAAAAGGAAGAAAGGCAAGAAGGACAGTCATTTCCCTTCCCACACAACTTTCTGAGGTTCTAAAATTTTCCCTGTTTCACACCAGGATAAGACAAATAACTTTTAGTGGACAAGCAAGAATTCTATGTAGTTTCACAAAGACAAGTGCAAGGTCCTGCACTGGGGTCAGAACAACCAAAGAGCCCAGTACAGGCTCGGATCTGTGCGGCTGGGGAGCAGCCCTGCTGAAAGGGACCTGG
>JAVKLA010000014.1:27122862-27146198 GCA_034782735.1 Sagittarius serpentarius | reverse complement strand
TAAACAAAGGGCTGGAGAACCTGCCCTATGAACAAGTTCGGTCTTTTCAACCTGGAGAAAAGGAGGCTCAGGGATGATGTCATGACAGTTTTCCAGTACTTGAAGGGCGGCTACAAAGAGGATGGAGGCTCTCTTTTCACAAGGGCCCACACGGAGAAGCCAAAGGACAATGGGTACAAGCTGCACCGCAAGAGGTTTCATGTTGATAAAGAAAGGATTTTTTTACAGTAAGAACAATCATTCACTGGAAGAACTTCCCCAGGGACGTGGTGGAGACTCCATCACTGGAGGTTTTCAAGACACAACTGGACAGGGTGCTAGATACTTTTATCTAGATTCCCTTTCCCACAAAAGGTTGGACCAGATGATCTTTTGAGGTCCCTTTCAACCTGGGCTGTTCTACAATTCCATGATTCTATGATTCTGTTCTTTAGAAGGGAAAAACAAAGTCTTCTTCCCAGCAGAAACATAATGGGGAGGGTACACAGACAGACAAGTTTCTCTCCAAATAGCCGGATTGCTAGCTTTCTCCTGCACATTTCTTCAGAGCTAAAGTTTTCATATTTGACCTCAAGCTCAAGGTAAATTCCTTTAGAAGCTTGTGCCTCCTGCTTATAAATCATCAATCTCAAATCTAGACAGGTCATGGAAAAAGCAAAACTGTATTTCTTGAGTAAGAATATTTCATTACGTGTTCTTTATGTCCTGTATTTCCAGTATTTTTTCTGAACATAAATTGACAAGACAGACAAAACAGTTTGCTTTGTTCACTTCATTCTACCCCCATGACTGTTAAACCTAATGGCAGTGCAGTCCATAGCACATCCAGCCACAGACGTATATTCAGAGACCTAGGTATATTGCATCTTGTCATGCAATCTGTTCTCTGGAAGGAAATCCTGGCCATGAGCAGGGAGGGAACCTTGCTGATTTCTATTGGTCTGAGTGATGGAGAGACCTGGGCCAGGGTACAACCCACCAAACACATCTGCCCCGCTTCACAGACACAGCTCATGAGCTGTCAGACAGAGCAAGCTTCCAACGACATTTTTGCAGTCAGTTCTTTTCACCAGTCCAAACTCAGTCGGGTGCAATTCAAGTCAAAGTGAAGATACCTGAATATATACATCTGCACATAAACTTATGTGGGCCCAAGTGCCCACTGCAGTCAATGGAGATTTAGCCAATAGGCAATGAAACCTATAACTTCCAGCTGACCAGCCAGCAGCTGCCTACTTTGAATCATAAAATCATAGAAGTTTAAAGATCATCTAGTCCAACCCCCTGCCAAGGGCAGGGACATCTTTCACTAGATCAGGTTGCTCAAAGCCCTGTCTGATCTCACTTTGAACTCTTCCAGTGATGGGGCATCCACAACTTCTCTGGGCAACGTGTTTCAATGTCCCACCACCCTCATCATAAAAAATTTCTTCCTTCTATCCATTCTAAATATACACTCTTTCAGTTTAAAACCATTGTCTCTTGTCCTGTCACTACAGGCCCTGGTAAAAAGCCTTTCTCCATCTTTCTTATAAGCCCCCTTTATATGAAGAAAGGCCGCAATAAGGTCTCCCCAGAGCCTTCTCTTCTCCAGGCTGAACAACCCCAGCTCTCTCTGCCTTTCTTCATAGCAGAGGTCTTCCAGCCCTCTGATCATTTTCACAGCCCTCCTCTGGACCTGCTCCAACAGGTCCGTGTCTGTCTTGTGCTAGGGACCCCAGAGCTGGACGCAGCACTGCAGGGGGGGGGGTCTCACGAGAGCAGAGCAGAGGGGGAAAATCACCACCTTCAACCTTCTGGCCACGCTGCTTTTTATGCAGCCCATGCATAAGGTTGATGTTAATCATCCTCTAGCTTCCTTTACTCTACTGACAAGTGCTCCATTGACTATAGTAGGAGTCTGGGCACCTTGCTTATGCATAGACACCTGTGTTTAGATATTTGAACCTCTAACTGAATCCTACCTTGTAGGCACCTAATGTCAGGTGGCACCTAATGGCAAGTTGTCTGGCCTGCTCTGGCCTCCACCTTCTCTTTCAGAAGGTCACAGAACCCAGATCATATCTGCCAGTCCTATGCAGATGTCTCATCTACCCTAGGGCATTTCAATATATCAACCAAACAGGGACCACAGCTTCAACTCAGTGTGACGCATATGATTATCAGCCTCCTTACAATAAATGGAACCAGTATAGCTAATATTCCCAAAGACACCTCACCCCTGAATTGCACTGAGTCATAAATAGCAAAATGTCTTACAGTGTAAATTAATGTCTTTGAACTGCTTGCAGTCCTTTGACACACTACATCCTAAGGGCCTACAAAAGAAATAAGGACTAAATATTAGTACATTCTGCCTACAAAGGTTTCAAGATTCTCCTATATATTCCTATAATGAGTGGGCGTAAGTCATCACACTTCTGTGAAGTAATTAAAATAAATTCCTTTTAATACATTGTATCAGACTTACTATGTGGAACAAATATGACACTGCTAATGGAATGTGTTAGGAACAATGAAAACTCTATCACATAATAATATGATAGTTTTCCAAGTTATTTTATATCTACGTAGAAAGACAGAAGACAGACAGATAGATAGGTAAACCATCTGGTTCACTTACAAGCCTGAGATTGGCTCATCTCCTTTCACAATTCTGTCCCTTTACACATGCCATACATGCATAGATCCAGCACAAAAAGAACAGAGCACACTGTCCTGCATACATTAACTTGGATATACAAGTCCTGCTTTTGGCCATGCAAAAAAAAAAATCCGTAGAGAGAGAGATATATATAGCTTCATTTACATTTATGAAAGAGACTTCTGATTAAGTCACGCCATGAAAGGGTAATTTTAGACATGATAACCTATAGTCTTCAGTTCAAATGGTTATAATGACAACTGGAATATATTTGTTTAACTATCAATCTATTAATGCATTTATTACAAAGTCTAAAACTTCCTGTAAAGTTCAAGATTATTCAGCGATTTAAGACATACGTGCCTGTAACTCACAATATACAACAGACTCAAATACTCCACTATCCAAAGCAAAATGTCACTACCTAGAACCCAATATTTTTTTTTCTTTGGGATCTAGTAGAAAGCCAACTTGGTAAGAATTCTTAAATTTAAAAGCTTTACAAGTTAAAGAACAGATTAAAGTCTAGGGTGAAAGAAAGGGAACCCATAAATAAAAAGAAAGGGAACATAGATAAAAGTAAAATCAGAAGAAGGATTCATGAATTGCCTAATTATCTTGGTTTACACTTTCTTTAAAAGCTGAACAATTAAAAAGCATACAGAAAATAAGTTCACACTAACAGAAACAGGTTTGCACCATGTAGATTTCTCTTTTTCTCCCTCTCACTTTTTTTTTTTTTTTTAAAGACAGTTTGGCAATAATGTAATTGATGCCCTGTCAGGGATGCCAGAGCACTGAAACGCCGCTAACGTGTCATGGGATCCATGCTCAGAACTTTACTTTTCTTTACTTTTCTCCCATCATGTTGAACTGACATCACACATCACGCAGCATGGTGATGCCAAAGCAGCGAGCACCCAGGAGCAGCACGTGTAGCAGCCTGTCTCCATGCGGATCTAGCCCTGACTTACTTTCCATCATGTAAACCAACAAACTGCCCCCTTGGCCCGGTGAGAGAGACAGAAACAATAAGGACACCATGGAAGAGCAGTAGGACTGAGACTGTTCTGCCAGACTTTATATTTCAGCTTGAAAGCTGCTTTCAAGCCTCTGTGACTACTTGCATTTGTTGTGCATTTGAGTTGCTAAGACTGTGCCTGTGGAAAGCAAAGAAAATCTTTAGCACGCATTTTCTACCAGGACGGAGTTGTTTATACAGGGTAGGCGGATGCTCTACAAACCAGGAGACCAGTTCTTGGAAACCGATGTCCAAAGCTTTACAGGATCCCTTAGCCACTGTCACACTACAGAAATGACCTGCCACCTTCTAGCTTCCCATTCGCATTTTACTGCTGAACCTCCATCGGCTGAACTTGCTAGACTTTGATGGCTTGAACACAGCAAAAGTACCTGAAGTGCGTTGCTGCTAGAGACTACCGGGCAGTTGCTGATGCTGTTAGATTGCTAAAGTGAAAAAAGGCTCTGAAAATAGTGCTTGCCTTACATACTCAGGAGAGCAGTGTTGTACGGATGGATGTAAACGATGCTGTCCAGGTCAGGAAACTCATCATGCTCTGGTCTCAGAGCTCTCTTTTAGGGCAATGAGTTTTCACACTGATTTTCATAACATTTGTTTTTGACTTGTACATTTTAAGACCTGCTTGTTTAGTAGTTCTTGTTAGAAAGTTTGTGGTTCCATTTCACATCTCAGTACATTCAGGAAGCAAGTGTCATTCATATTCACGTAACTCTGGTAAGACCAGCCCAAATAACCCATTCTTGACACCTTTGGTTTGTTAATAATGCTTCTAAATGATTATTTTACAAGGGCACAGAAAAATTTTACTCATGCCACAAAAGGCTTTCGAATAGTCTACCAAGCTTAGGATGAGTGACAGCTGCCATTCATTTCTTTTTCACCTTTGTTACATACGATAGAAATTGAACAATGCCAGAGTAAGTGCGGTGAAATTAAGCTCGTCTGAGTTTGAGGTCAACAGCATTGCGGAGTCTACCCATTTTTCAAAAAGGGATCAAGAGATTTTATTTTTTTCTTTAAAAAGGATACTTTTTAACTGTGAACTGGCCCAGCTAATAATAAGTGAGCTCTGCTTTATGCTGCAGGTGTAAGTGTGAACAGAACGATGAAGACAGGTCTTTCAAATGGGTGTGCTCTAAAAAAGGGACACTTTCTGTGTACAGCTGCACTTAGTGGCCTCCTTAGTGCCTTGAATCTGAGACCAGAACTTTTCCAGACCACTCAGTGGCTCAGGCACAGGTCAGGGGTAATTTTGAGTTACGTTTCCCATGGTTCTGGGGGAGATTCCTTCTCCAGCACTCAGCAGTGCATCAATGACTTCTGCAGTTATTTTATATTATCCTTAGCTTTTAGTTTGTAGACTCTTTGTGGACATCTGGGTTGAGTTCTTTCCTCCAAAGCCTCTTTCAACAAAGTTGACCTTTTGTATCAAGTGGACGTCTCTCTAAGACACATGGAAAATGTCCTACGCCTCCATTTGCTTGCACTTTTGTGAGGAGGGAAGAAGAAAGAAAATTCTGTGTTTATGTTTTATTGGTAACACTGCAGATGCAAAAAAAAAAAAATCAAGCAGAGGCTTTCTGCTTCAGAATAGCTTTCTTTTATTCTCTTTTTGGTTGCTGTTTACGATTTTTAGGCCTGACTTTCAACAGATTATTTGGTTTTCCTTTTTGACAATTTTACTGTTACTTTTACTTTAAGGGTTTTTTTCTTTCTATTAACATTAAATGATGTCTAGGTCTGTCTGCTTCTGTTCAGAACAGCTTTCCACATTGTGCTGATGAACTATTTCTCCTATCCAAACTGTTCCTAGACATATTGCCAAATATATCTCTGAGAGTTTCTCCATGTTTCTCCTCTCTTATCATTGATGGAATCCTGCAAACACGGCGGAAAATCTGTCCAAGAGCAGAAGTCCAAACTCCTCTCTACTTTGGTGGTAGAGGATACAACTTCAAATAAGCATTCTTTGAAAGTACTTTTTAAAAAAAAAAATCTCACAACACAGCAGACAAGTCATGGTCATTTTCTACATTGGCTTCTTTGATGTACAAATAAATTGCTTGCTTGGTTCCTGGCTATTTATGAATCACATTGCAGGTTAAACAACCATTCTCACAAAAAAAAGATGATTTATTGGCAGCGATTCACAAGCTGGTCATCCCTGTTACTACATCCACAAATTCTTCTTGTGCTAGTGGTGCTCTTTAGTTTATTATTGTCCGTCCCATGACAGTCAGGGAGACTGATAGGAAGGTAAGGTAGAAACTTGTAAGTTTATCTTTGTCTTCTTCATATTACCCATTTTAAAAGCGAAATGCAGGATGATAATCAGGTTCACACATTGCACGTGGACTCTGGAAAATATTAGTCTCAGTCTAAGATGGCTTTGAGTCCTGTTGCTCATGACTATAATAATTCCTATTCTTTCAATCATAAAACTCCAAGGTAATTCATCAGCCTCTGGTCCTGGTCTCAGCTCATTTGTGTCCAGGCAAGAACTTGACCACAACATATCCCAGTTCAGGCCACGCGCAAGCATTCAGCTTCGCTTTGTCAATGCTAGGAGACTACAGGACAGCTAATCAAATAAGTATGCTTGGCTTATTATATCTTAATGAAGTATTCTTAAAATAACGGACCATGTATTCCCCAAGCTCCTAGTAAAAAATCAGTCCCAGAGGCTATTAAATAAAACAGACAAGCCTCAACCTGCATTTTCTACAGCAAAACTGCAGTCTGTAGACTATAGACAGCAGCCTGGGTGAGACTTTTTCAGCAAAATGGGTTTTCACCAGAATTTGTCAAAAGAGACATTTCTTGTTTTTAGAAACACATCTCCTTTGTTGAGAAATTTTCCCAGCAGCAAGATGGGCTTATGTGTTGGTTGTAACCTCAGAGACAAGATTCTCAGGGTTGCAGGAAAACTTCCGTGCAAGTTTTGGACCTTCTCTCCACTGAGCACCCTACCCATTGCTGGTTATTCCCTTTCTGGTTGCATCCAACACAGAAGCCTCAAAGATCTAAGGTATGGAAAAACATGAAAACATTTCTCATTTCCCTCTTTCAGTACTTCAAGTAAGCATGCTAAAAAAAAAAATTAAACCATGCAGACAGCCAATAAATCTTGCAGTAGCCTAATTTTTCTTACAACAATGCCTTAGGCAAATCAACTCTGGCAAACAAAGGGAAGGGCTTAAAGCTATGTAAAATTCCCTCATTTATTTATCTTCTACATCTTCTTAAACTACTACTCCTCCCAAGGGATTCAATGTCCTAGTGTTGCTCAGTTCTTATAGCAACCACTGAGAGGAAATGTTTAGTGATGTTTATCAGATCAATTCTGACAAATCACTCAGGAGTTTCAAACCAAGTAATTACTACTTTTAATGAAAATATTAAAAAGATAGCATGTAAGAAAGTTGCAGAAAATATTAGCCATTTAGTTCTTTTCATGGACCCTTCTCACTCACTGAAGAATTCTTTATTTCCTCTTCCAACAGGAAGTATATTGGCTCTGATGAATCCCTGTTGAAATTCATCTGGCTTGGCTAGCTACTACCCCTACTACTCCTCAGTAATTTCAGAGAAGTGCTTTTAAAGCTCACGTAGCCATTATCAGTAATTTTGATGCCGTACACACCACAGCCAGAACTAAAACCACATTAGCCACGCTACTGACTATCCCATAGATAGAAGGTTAATGCTCATTCTTATATTGCTGCGATCTGTCTGCATCATTCAGTGTTTCTAGCATGAGACAGAAGTGTGCTACCTAAGGAGGTGCTTCGTAGTTTGTACAGCATTCTGCTCCATTAGCTTTCATAGCCTGAGCTACTGTACACTTCTGGTTTGTTTGTGGTTGCCTGGATAAGGACCTGTTCTCTTGAGGCGAGAATTCACACTTAATTCTTCCACATAACGAAAGAAAGTAAGAAATTCAAATTTTGGACACCTCAGGCACAGAGATTCACAAAGATCTTTCATCCTTGACTATTTAGAGAACCGATGAGACACTACAGACTCAAATTTGAATATGTTTACTAATGATACATAGATCTGTTTACCCTTTACATTATACAGCTATATCACCCTCACTAAATTAATCTACTTTTTGATGAAGATGAGCTCATGGATGAAGAACAGCTGTTTGAAAATTAATCAGATCAAAATTAAGATTACACTGTGAGGTAGAGGAAAGCACACAGTTTGCAAAAGGCATGTTCTCATCTATTTGATAAAGTGTAATCATGACTAGTCCATTCTTAACACAAGTTACTTAAGAATTTTTGATTCCTCACTGATGGGAACTTTTCATCATACAGTAATATCCACGGAGAAGTAATTAATTTTGGCTAGGACACTCCATTATATTTTCCCTTAAATAACCTGACTCTATGTCCCTTGTATATATTTAGAAGGACTACAACAACATAGTCTTAGAAGTAGACATAAAACAGAACACCAGAAAATACAGCCAAGGCTGAAATCCAGCAGAAAAAATTTATACCTTACCATAAGGACCACAAGTCTCACTCTGCTTTGCCTTTTAGTCTCCCTGAGAATTTCCCATCATGATCAAGATCTTGGGTCACCTTTCAGGGTGGGCGTCCCTTAAAAAACAAAACAAATCTGATTTTCTTTAAAAAACCATCGTGGTTAATAAGCAAAATGTTGCCTGCTGCCAGGTGAATAAAGGCTCTTTGTTGGACAAAACATTGCTTGGAGCTGGTCCAAAACTGTTGAAAACATTCTCAGAAGACCTAAGCACCAATGCAAGCCCTGCTAACCTTACCCTCTGTCTGCAAAACCAACTTCCTTGACCTTCACTCTTCTAATAAACACCTAGCAGAACATATGCAAATGTAAAAAATATTTTGCCTTTTTTCATCTACAGACAATTATCCCGCAGGAAAAGGGAGAGGGAAAAATGAATAATTCAGAGCTGTTAATTTATACAGGTTATTTTTCATTTTTCTGAGTACTAATAATATTTTCATATGAAATAATGATTCCCTGTCCTGCACATTTGAAATAACCCATGAGGTTTTATGATTCAGGAATGACAGGATCGACTGCCCCCAAAGAATAGATTTTTATTGTTTACCGTTCAAATATACCAGATGTATCAAAGTTTGACTTTGCAGATAGTGCTGTTTCTGCCACGTACAGTTCATGGTGTTTTAAAATAAGCTAATATTTCACTTCTAAATTATGGCAGCAGCCTCTGATTTCTATTAACAGGAAACAGGAAGCAGGCTCCTACTCCTATCTTCTGTATTTTTTGCTCACATCATAAGGCTTGGTGTGATTTTGTTACTCATTGTCAACATCCAAGGCTCAGATATATTTACAGGAAAATGAGTCAGTGATAATGGCTTCCAAAGCAAAGTTAATTAAATATGAATGTTATTAAGTAATATGCTTTTCATGAACTCAAAAAAATGAAATAATTGAAACTACTAGTAATGATCTAGCTCTGAAGTAATGAAAAAATGAGGCTGCTTGTATCCATTAATTTGTTTTGAGCTGTCACTCAAAAAAAAATACAGCCCAGTAACATCAAGATCTAATAATAACACAGACTATTTTATTTGTCTCCAATCATATTGCACCCAGGATGCACTAAGCTCCTTTTAAACTTCTGCCTCTACAGCCAGCCAGTCCCATTGCCTGCTCCGGCTGGAGGCAGAGAAGGGCTCTGCCATCTCTCTCACTCGGCGTTCAGCACCAAACCAGAGAAGAGATAGGACAACACAGGTATAGACAATGCCAGCTTTCTTTAGGAACCTGAGTTTCAACTGGCTGTGCTACAGAGGTGTAGCATAGGTAACAGAGGCTGCTTCTGACCTTCCTACCTTATGCAGCTACCCACATACAAGATACCATATGGCTTCAAACAAGAAAATTAAAAGTGCTGTGTTTCCTTGAAAGAAATTGAAAAAAATAAGAGAAAATGTCACGGTCTATAGAAACTACTAAGATAATGAGTAGTGTTAATCCTACCAAAAATTGTTATTGTTGATATCAAGAAAAATATCATTACTTTTAAAGAACAGATTCAGTATAGTGCTAACTTGCAAGGCATAGAAATAGCTCAAAATACGTGTAAATGGCTTGTCATTATCAGGAAATAAACTTCTCTAAAAAAACCTAAAATCCTCTCCACAACATGATAAAATACAAGCATAACTTCTAGTTGATATGTTACATCAATCTTTTATCTTCAGGCTAAACTATAATCTACGTTCAGGAAAGAACAGCATCGCCTTCTAAATTTATACCTGCTGTTTAGTTTGGTCTTTAATGACCAGAAAAGAGAAAACCCAGCTAAGTGGATACAGAACTTGCATGGCAACACAGAGAACTATACTGATTTCATTCTGACTGACAGGCTCTGTATTACCCAGAAGACTGTAGAATAAAACCACTTCAACTCAGGAACTGCCTGCTGAGATACATCATTTAACAAAACATTAAGCAGAAAGGAACAAAATTGTTCAGCATGAAAACTTCAGAATTAGCTAAGACAAGTTCAGGACAGAATTTAGCCATGGGATGAAAGTGGAAAGACATTAAGTGTTACTAACTTAATTGAATTTTTCGGCATTAAATAAAAATGAAAGACCTGGTTGCTGCTGTAAATGTAGCCCATCAAGTTAAGAAATTACTGAAGTTACATTCTCTCAGAAAATACTCTATTTTATTGAAATAGAGGCTGAAGTTATAAATCTGAAATGTAAGTCTTAATATCCTGTCAGAGGTATTGTTATTTCTCAAAAAGATCAACCAGAAAGAAGTTCAGCTAGTGTGCTACAGAGCAGATTGCTTTGCCCATTTTCAGAAATGACAGTGATGCAGAAGGTAGGACCACAGACAGAATAGCCAGTGGGAACACAGGCAAAGGAATGGAAAGGTCTGGAGGGGACATTACGTGACAAAAGCAGCCTTTGAGAAATTTGCTCATTGACTAATTTTGCTCAGTATTTTAGAATGTGTTCTATTTCGTTGTTTTCATTAATTTCTTTAACACAAAAACCACGACCAAATTAAGAAACTAGCCAACATCACCAAGCCAGGAGGATAATCTGTTCAAGAGAGAACTGGAATAACACCTGGGAAGAACAAGACGACCTTGAAACATAAAGAAACAGAAATGTAATGGCAAAATAAAATACAAGGTCCTGAACTGGCGAAAAAACAGGAATTTCTATGAGAAGTTTTAATTGCATCAGCTAGAACTGAAGGAGAAGAAGAGAAACAGGTACCTTAGCTAATCACAGAAGACCAGTAAACAGCAAAGACAAGCAGCTATGAAAAATATGATTAAAAGGTATTTCAGTCAAGCTGTTTCCAATTGAACTAGGTAAATATAAATGTCATGTATGCTTCACGGTGTGATACCTTATTTAAAATACAGCTTTAGGTACAAGGAACTCACATGAGAACAGAGGTAGAGAATAAGTACTGGTGTGCTCCGAGCAATGAGTAGCCCATCATATGAGGTGACGCTAGATGGAATTGGCTTGTTTTCAGTCAAGTAAAATGAGGACCAGGAGGAATTTGTTATCTGTAAGTCTGGGGTAAGCAAGAGAGGAAGAAGAATGCTTCAATTTAGGGTATAAAAAACATGTAATATGATGTAAACTGTTATTAAGAGATCAGAAAAATGCTAGTTTCTAGCCTGTCAGGTAGTGAAACCTGGAACAGCCTTTTTAGAGGCTTCTCATCCATCACATGCTTATCATCCATCAGTTCTGATTAAGTTAAATTCAATTAACTTGTACTACTATTATTAAATTATAGAAAACTGTGGGCTTACAGAAATCAAGACGAAGTTGACTTTAGGGGCAGAAATCATTGGTTTCCTGTTTGCCATTATTCAGCCTGGCAGAAGCAGGATGGCGTGAGTCCTTACGGCTGAGCTGGAACGTACCTCTAACACTTCAACCTCCAGGTGATCTCCTCCTCTAAGGCAAGTGGCTTGACGCCATTTATATAAGGTAAAATTGCTCATAGCAAGGTTATTTTCATGTGCAACAATTCAAATGTGTTTTCGCACCTACGGTTATTAAAAACCTGAACACCCCAAAAAATCAGATTACGTGCAGAGAGCCACTGAGAAGCAGATAGCCATTTATGGAGGCAAAGGAGCAAGCAAAAGAGGAGCACATCCCAGCTTGAGTGTGTGTCCGTATTTTCTCATATAATGGCTCCCAGAGTGACGGGATGCATATGGAGAAACTCTGCCTCACCACGCAGCTCAGAGGGATCAATGGAAATTTGGCTGCACACACAGTGAGATCTGAACATCACTATAGCTCAGGCTGTGCGTGGTAACTTCTCCATGTTTCCTTAAATGAAGTGCTTTTCTCTTGTACTAAGAGCCTGGTCTGTTCAAATTAGTGCCACTTGCAACAACAGACATTACCTGGGAGACAGTTCCTATTTGTCATAGAATTTCATAGTCATCTCTTAGCCCTATCAATTAACGTTAAGATATGTTTTTTCTTAGCTACACATATCTATTTTGTCATCCTTATGTCAATGCTTACTATCATATTATTATGCTTGCATTATTATTACATTTCAATATTCTACTTCGTTATTACTGAAAAGCAACGTGCAGTAAACAATCTAAATTGTTACGACTTTATTTTCCTTTTTACTCAACAAACCAGATCACTCCTCATTCAGGTGAGTAGGTTAACGTCTACGTATCAACATAGCTACAACATAATTAATTTAGAGTAAGCAAACTTTTTAAGCCTAAACTCTTCTTCACATATTTCTGCAAAGCTAGAGCAATAGGATCACTGCTGCACAATGCTGAAGAATATACACATTCTTCCTGAAAGTATTCTCATATACTAAAGTTTGTCTTACACACTGAAGGTATTACAGCAATTTTTGCCACTGCCACCTAGGGCCACAATTAGCAGTGACAGAAACATAAGCAGTGGTACAGCAATAGTTGTTGGAAAGAATTAATGTTACTCATTTAGAAAGGTGCATCTGTGACATGCAGAAGGAATTACAGCAGCTAGGTTTCAGATGCAGCTGGTGAATATAATTCCCTATGAAAGGCATTATAAGACATAGCCTTTTGACACATCAGAAGTTTAGCACAGAAGGCTTCTATCAGTCCTTGCACTTACCAAACAGAAACAAGAACTCTGGAAGATCACTGCTGCTTCATTGCACTTTCAGAAACAGAACAACCCTGCAAAGTACAAAACAAAAAGACCCTAGACAAAGGACACTTTTACCTGCATTAAGTACTGCTATGCATCTGTCAGGGAAGTAGCATGTAAATGCAAATACTGCAGTTCAGTATGAAGATTTTACAACACCCTCATGATCCACTTGCAGACAGCAGAAAACAATAATAGTGACATAAAGTAGAAAAAAATAAGTGACACAAAGTAGAAAAAAATAATAGTGACATAAAGTTAAAAGCATAGAAAAGCTGTAAAACCCGAACATTTTCTTCCTTTTTTACACTCTCCTAGCATCAAATCCAGTATTCAGGTGAGGTATTCAGAAAGACCTTGGAAGAAGAAGAACACAGGATCACATGCAGAATGCCAAAACTGTATTTAGAAGTATAATCACTGACTTAGGAATTCCTAAATGGCAATATGGTATATCTGAACTTGTTAAAGTGATGTGGAACACTGACAAACTGAAAGGGGTTCAGTGAGCAGCCAACGAGCGCTACACATTCATACAGCTGTTTGGCTGCTGTGCTCAGGCACTCAGTTACAATTCCTATCTCCAAAAGGGCATAAGTGGAAATTTTATCCATCCTGAAATCATGTAGTGACACTTCATTGAAAAGAATCATTAAATTTAGGTAGGTTAAAAAAATAAGGAGCATAGGCTCAGAGAACAGGTTTTGCAGATGAACATGATTTGCCTTAGGATGTGCAAAAGCAGTTACTGGAGAAATCATACAAGAAACAGTATGTTTTGAAGCTAGTGATCTATTTCATATCTTGAAAAGTTGATTCATATGGACTTGGATAGTGATAACGTTACATGAATTAAAAATAGCTAAAAGACCATGACAAATAGGAATGATAAAAAGAAATGTATCAATTTGTGATAGCTCAGCCTCAGCGCTCATGAAGATTAGATCAGTATATGTTAGACAAAGACAGAAATATTCAAACCATCAAAGGGAGATGCAGTTGGAAGCAATGGAATATTCATATCAGGGCAACATCACTTGAACAAATCAGTGTCCTAACCTGCTTTCTGAGTAGAGCCCAGACAATCTAGGACTACCCACAACAGGTCCATCCACTTGAACTGACATCTCTATCTGCGTCTGATTCCCAGAAGAATATGCTCTTGGGCACCTCAAACAGTCCTGACCTCGAATGGAGAGGATACAAAACCAGGCTGTTTTGGTCACTCTTGCATATTAATGGAATTCCTACATAATTTTGGCAATTGAGAAAGAGGATAATGTTGGTCATGAAAGGCTGCTGATCATCAAAAAAAAGTCTTATAGAAGGAGTAATGTATGAATTGAAGTAAAACTTGCCTTTTTTTCCTTCGCTTTTTGACTGGATGAAAGTAAGGTGTCTTATTTATACATCAATAATCATATGTTCTGTTCAGTTTGATAATAACTTGTAGAAAGTAAATAATATAATATAAAAATAGCTTTTACAATTTTTTTTTTAATTTCCTAACGCATCTCTTACATTTTCAGTGTTACTCTCTCATAATCTTCTATGGACCATGACAGCTTGTTAGTGGAGATGGACAAGGAAGGTAGCTATTTAGACAAAATAGTTTAAGATATAGCCCATAATGTTCAGACCCCTTTGGTGCCAAATATTGCATGCTATCAACACAAAAAGAGTCATTCTTCACAAGTATCAGCAAATATTCTTCTAAAATGTCCTTGTGTAACCAACTGACATACTCACTGGAGTCCATTCTGCTGGTGACAGAACATTTCCAGAAATAGCACCTTCAATGTCTTATTCTCTATAGCCAGACTGATGCTACTGCTACTAACACTGAATATCTCTTTCCTAATTCAAACAGCCACATTGGTGTAGAGAGGACTCCCCCCAGGAAGGAAGAATACTCCAAGAAAGGTCTGTCTAATACCTAGAGGTAATAAAGATTAGAAATCAAGCTGAAAGGCAACACAGCTTAAAGTTTCCCAAATGACCTCTTACTCTGTTAAGTTTCAGATTCTTTCGTGTACCCGTCCTAAAAATACCAGATATAATTTCTCAGGAGAAATTCACAGAATAGGGAGTAGTAACAGGGCTCTGGCCGACTGTGAGCCCAGCCTTGGGCACTACTTGCTAGGTCTTGTGTGTCTTCCAGCAGGGAGAAACTGGACTGCCCAAACCCCAAAACATTACAACTACTTCCTCCTATATTTTGAAAAGTATGTCAATACGGCGACTCTGCATAACGTGCAATACAAAAGCAAGTCCAGTTGCTGTACTGTCAAACTTTCACACAGTGGCTGTCCCTTTTCCCACATACATTTCTGCTTTATCATTATTCACTCTCAAAAAAAAAAACTTTCAAAGAAAACATGAAGACTCCTATCCTCACAAAGCATTTCAGTAGATGTGATGACAGAAAGTCACAGAGGAAGCACTAAGCAATTCTGAAGTATTGTGCTTTGGAGGAAAATCTTGTCAGAATGTGAAATTCCAGTCCTATAAAAACTAAAATTTAAGGAGTTTTCATTTCAGTTTACTCCACCTTTTATGAAACCAGACTGATATATTTTGTTCAGAGAAAAAGACCAAAACAGTATTTTGTAGTGATTTAACTGCTTTGTTTTGACAAAGTTTTGATTGAACTTTGTCCGTGCAACTTCAATAAAACCCTCTGTAACACATACTACCATGTATGTTACATAAAATATAATTACCAAAGTATATAGTGGTACTGTACATACTGTGATGGGAAATTACAAGTTAAAAATAAGCAGTAATAGTTTACAAACTTATTAAAATACAACAAAAAAAATCAGCAGTTGAAACATTAGGGAGAGCTGGGAAAGTTTGTAACAGTGAGAAATCCGAGATTTTGGAAGTCTAGATAGTCCTTTTACATTTGGCTATCTGGTGGGAGAAGCCATTCACTCCTCTCACCTGCAAGATGTATATATTGATTCTGACAAAATCCACCTCTTACAATAGAAAATTGTTCTATTGGGTCAAATAAAATGCAGGCCCAGTGTTTGATATAACCTGAAAATACTCCAAAATTAGAAACACTGAGACACTGAAAGAAAGAAAAAATCCTTGGATTTACACTATTTAGAAGACATATTTCTAAGTCACATATACTATTAGCTGTGTTCTGCTTTCTGAATGTGAAAGCAGAAGAAGGCTGGAAGATAAATATTGTGCAAGGGCAGTCTAAACAATTCATCAATTAGTTAAAAAAACCCTAATAATCTGAGAATTTTCATGGGTGGGAAACATAATTTCCAGAAAGCTGAATAATTTTTACTTTTTGCTATCTGCAGTGTTAAATTTTAGTTTTGTACCAAATATATAATTTTCTAGGTATATAGGAAAATCACCCACAAAGAAACTACACTAATGGCAGTACAACCAGCAATTTTGCTTTGTCAGTAAAACCAGTAAACCGTAAAAGACTGTAACTGTAGCCTAACTGGAATTTTGGTACAGAAAACATTATTCTTGTCCGTTCCTGTCTGATTCATACCTGCCTTACTGCCTTTCTTCTCCAGCACTGAAACATTGTCTTTGAGATCATGTTTGTCACTTTCCATTACAGACCATATGTTTGATCTTTACTAGATGTAAGTCCACCACTAACCTGCTCCGATGGGTCTGAAGACCCACCAGTGGAAATTCAGCAGAGTATTATTAAGACCCTAAGAGTCTCCACTGTCTCCCTTTCTCTCCTTTCTTTTCTGCTCAAAGCTTCCCTTGCAAGAAGTGTTTTCTTATTGGATGGCTGGTTTCTCAGGAAGGAGCTTTGTTACTTATAAATAAAGTTTGAGGGCTCGCTCCAGTCGTCCAGGTAGAGACACAGACACATCCAAAGCTGATCTGCCCCATCTGAACATAGGCTGGGATGAACCATCACGTGAAGGTGCCACTCATTTCACTGACTATTAAGAGTTTACCCAGCCAGCTTTGACTGGCAGCTAAGATTAGGTGAGATATACATCACCCTTAATGTCTAGGCTACTCAGTGTCCAGTGCCTGTACAGGGGGTAACACCACCTACGAGTCCATAGATACACTGCAGTTGCTGTAATTTTTGTGCTGCTTTGCTAATGAGAAAACACACAGAGTATTTGCTAACAGTGGTCAGAGCCCATATTCACCTCTGGAAAATCGCTGTAAAACCTATTCACACAACCAAGAACCAAGAACAAATTAGATTAATCTGTCTCAGCAACTTTGTACTTCTCCAGGTGGAAATGACAACTCAAAAATCAAAGAAAGAATATAATTTCCCCAAGTTATTTTGAAAATTATTGTGGATAACATTTATACTTCTGCCAGCTTTCTTCTCTCTTGTGAAACAGCGCTCTCTAGCTAATGGGAAAACTTCAAAAAGTTTTACATATGTTTTCAGTTTAGATAAGCACACTGAATTTCAAATAATCTTTACAAAAATTTATCCAACCCTTTGAAGGCTGGATTTAGATCTCACTTACACTGATTTGACCTCGCATCACATCTACTGAATTCAGTAGCACTACTTCTGACTTAGGTTGGAATAAATGAGATTCAGACCTCTGAAGTCTCCAAATGGGAGTAGATTCAATACAAGAACTGCTTGTCTTTCAAGATTCCCAATATTTCTAAGTCCAGCTGGAAATTTCTTAACAGCAACATCTCTCAAGGTATCTTGGCACTTCCAGCGTTGGCCAGCTCCCAAAAATTCAAGGGCTATAAAAATGAGAAAGGGAAAATATATTGAAACATTTTAGACCCTCCGTAAAGTCTATATCACGTCTGGAAATTGGGCCATTTTTGCAAGAACACCTAGGGATAAGACAGAGTGAACAGAGCTGTTTAAATTCCCGGCTGATTCTCTGTCCCTAATTCTATTCTCGTACTCAAGTTCCCCTTCAGTCTACTGCTGAGTGCAAAATGATGTTTCATTTCAAGGCACATAATGACTCAACAATCAGAGTTTAGCTCCTTGCTTTCAAAAGTGCTTTTATGCAATGGAGAAATGAAAGGTACTAAAATAAAGTCATGTTATATTCTTTAAATCTGTCCACTTGCATTATGTTGAGGACTTGACCAGTCCTTCACGTGATGTCCAAGAGACGACAGCAAGAAGGAGTTGCCACTGAACCCTGAAGAACCTCAGTTGTGTTATATTTCTCAGCAGAGATTCACAGATAGATTCTTGTCAAGTCTTTATGTAAAAGATAGAACATCAGCTCTTGATAATCAACCAAATTTTTGCGTACAGTTCTTTCCGGCTAATTATCTCTAGTAAAAAGATAAAGTTTACTGTTGAGCAATATATTTTTCTTCCATTGGCATTTTCAATCTAAAATTGAAAGCTTATTGTAACTGCAGAAGCAAAAGGGAAAAGAAATGTGTTTCCACCATGTTTGTTGGAAACTCATGATTAACTAATTGAATTTTCATTTGCTCTCCTTGCATACTTTCTGTTCTTTATGTCTGTCACTGAACTATGAAATCTGGCCCAGACTTTAATGGTTCAGAATCACGTTTGCAGAAGAAAGCACTATCTTTTCAAATAGGTTGAATAAATGCCTATTCTCTTTTTTACGTATTTGGAAACAATAATTACAGAATTCGTTCCACTGCCTTAAACTGCAGCTTTAAAGCCTCTTGCAATCCAAGTTATGTTTTGCCTGCTCTTTCATTCCCTGATGGACATTTCCACCTCCTTTTGATTTGTCACTGGAGATCATCTGACCACATGGCCAGTCAGTTCAAGGTTTGTCTGAAAACAACAACTACAACTACTACTACTACGACTACTACTACTACTACTACTACTACTACTAATAATAATAATAATAATAATAATAAAAAATATATTCCAACCAGATCAACCATAAAATGCAACACAAATGGTGAAAACAAATTTTATTTTAAACATTCTTTCCGCTTAAATTAACTACCAAATTTTCTGTAACCAACTTAACCTTGGTATCACTAGAAAAATGAAGAAAAAACATTATTTCCTACACTGCCTTTTTTAAGAAATTATTTAACAGAGAGAAAAATATCATTCTCCTGACCTGTCTAGGTCTAGAAGAAACAAAACAGAAAGAGATGCACTTTCACCCTGCAACAGGGACTATCATCCCTCCTCCTCCTCCTCACCCCCAAAATTCAGATTCTTAATCTGGTCTCTGGCTATAGGGTTGCAAGCTTTTCTCCAAAACTGGTAAGAGAACTGATGTTACACAGGAAAAAGAAATGCAGTATGTAATCACACACAGAAAAAGCCATAAGAAAAATCACCATATATCACACACACTAGCACCATTATACCATTTGGCTCCCTAGTGATTATTTCTTTTGTCAGCACAAGCATCATGTCTTCTACTGCACAGAAATGCAGCCTTTAAAGCCTGTTTACCAAAAACACTCTTCCACGAGCTTTGCGGCAACAGATGTCTGTAAGCCTTAGCCTCAGAAAGAAAAGTGAAAAGGTAACTAAGGGTTGTTAGCCAAAGGCTACAGAAAAGAGACCGTATTTCAATTCACAGAGCAGTTAGTAGAGTGTCTGTTGTTGGATTGCAGAGTTGGGTTTTTTTGGCTTACCTAAGACACAGGTGCTGATACCAGCTCACTCAGAATTATAAGAAAATAAAAAAAAGTTTCTACCCATCCAGTTCTAGGAACTTGACTTTCTTGGCCTCTTATCCAAGAGGATGGACAAAATCCCCAGTTATTTCGAGGACAGCAAAATAACTGCATTCAAGCACAAGAATTAAGTTGGCATTAAATTGTCATGAATATTCTGTATAAAAGCTCTTTGCCTGTGCTTCCTGTTATAATTGAGGAAAATATTTAAATTTTTGTCTTATCAAAACAGCTACTTGTTTTGGATGAATAAGCAAGTGGAATTTTGCCTATATGTGTTAAAAATCTGTTCCACTGCCCCGATCCTTTTTCTGCTTTCCAGCCAAACAAAATAACAGAAATAGACCAACTATTCCAATTGGCATGTTCTGACTGCTGACAATTTTTCATGATAGAAGACAGCCCAAGCACCGGACTAAACTGTCATGTTCCAAGTATAATTTTGAACCATTTACCTACACTCAAACATCTCCAGATTGAAATGAGACCTCTCTTTTATCTCCTGGATCTTCACAATGTGGAAATGATTTTGCTTCTCAAGCTGGCTTGTGGTGGCATCTTAGTCAAGCCACCCACTTCTCTGCCTCAGTTTTTCTATTAACTTTCCCATTTTCCCATTAAGAAAATATAATTGTGAAGTCATCTACCTCTACAGCTATTAATCATATTTCCATGGTCAATTCTCAGTCTTCATCCTTCAGGTCTTCCCGATGTGCCGTCACTCCTTTTATGTGAACCACGCCGACTTCTCGCTCCCTGTGACAAACTCAAGTTCCTCAGCATCCTTTGCACAGCTCAGATCCTGCCTATATTTCATGTTGATTTTCATGCCATAAACCTCAAGTCACACACCAGCAATTACCTTACAATATTGCTTCTTTACCATGTGACTCTGACTTTCTGTTAAGCCTTGTAATGCTGTCAGACCCTCTGGGAAGAAGAAAAACGGCCTACAGCAGTCTGGTGTGAGAACACCAGGAGGGGACATGGGATCGTCGAAGAACAACTTCTTCCAGGCCTGCAGAGCAATTAGCATTCGACACCACTGAAGGCAACACATTAAAACAAGAAATGTTATTCCACTGCAAAGAAGAAAGGGCTGCAACAAAGAAGAAATAAAGAAGAAAGACTGCAACAAACCTTCAGCCTCTTCTTTCCCCTAGCTCAGACTCAAGTACACCATCCCCTTCACCAGCATTTCTCTTGCTCCCCCCGACAGCCACCCCTTCTTCCAAAACAGACTTTGCATCCTATTCCCAGCGCTGACACAGTCCAGATCTAGTGAACGTCCATTCCCGCATTTCCAGTCCTTCACTTATCTTGCCTTTCTGGAGATGTGACCTCGTGAAGGCTTGAGTCCTTCTCCCTCTCTAACTGAGAGAAGCAGAGTCTGCTGTGTGTATTAGCACGGCTTCACGAGGAGCAGGCAAAGGGGACTCTGTCACAGCCAGGCGACAGAAAATACAGTTAAAGCGGGGGCAAGGAGGGGGCAAGGTAAAGCTGCATGGTTTTGAGGGCACGGGGGATATCTTATCACCTTATCTCAAGTTTTGCGCCCATTAGAGGGAGGGCAGGCACAAGCCTTGCGTCACTCTCCTTTTAAAGCAAAAGCGGCATTGCTGCACCTGCAACAGGTTCACAGTTCAACCACAGGGAAAGGTTTCACATTTATCTTATTGCTTCAGTTAAGCAATGCTTGCTAAAGCCCTTCTGATTTTAAAACTTCAGTGAGAAGAGCTGCCTGCCTGCTTCAGTAGGCTAAACTGACGATGGATGAATGAAAAGTCTCACGCAAATTAAGGATTTAAACACAAACAAGAGTTAGCAAGCATGCTTGTACACAGAAAAATCACATTACAACATAGATTTTCACTTAAGCTGTGACTGACAGGAGATGCTGGGTCACTCCCTGGCACAATGGGAAATGTCACGCTCCAACCCAGAACAGTATTTCCCAATACCCTCTGGCAGTAAAACTGCAGTTTAAAGGGCAACAGACCCCAGGCTGCTTTCCTAACCACGAAAAGAGGGTGGTGATGTCCCTGTCCAGCTCTAAGTGATTGCTTCAGCTCTATAAAAGTGTCTCAGTATTTTATGTGTCTTACTTAAAACCCTAGCTCAAGGATCTGTTTTTTTTTTTTACCTCCCACAGTCACAGAAAAGGCTTATAAAGTAAATTTTATAGGCTCCTACTTTTAAAAAAAAATTTTTTAAATAAAACAAAAATCACGGTTTCAAAAAATGTCAGGATTTTCACAGCTCTTGAACTCTTCCAGCTGGCAATACCGATGCTACCCTCTCCCTTTTCAGCTGAATCTATCAGCATTAGCTGTAAGCGGTCTGTTTGTTTGCAAGTTTGTGACTTTGGTATGGTTAGGGGTGGGGGAGTAATCCCTAGGTGTCCTGCTCCTTTCCTCCTACATCGCCATCAGCAGCCACGTAGAGACACAACTGCTGACAAGCACAGCTTGGGCATAAGCCAAATAGGTAGTTACCTTGCACTGACAACAACAGACTTTGCTGTAATCTTTGCCTAGGTGTTGTCTCGTCTAAACGTTGAACCAGGAGAATTGTAGGACGGAGTGACAGGAGGTACCTGCCCCTGTATGAACCCACCGTTTGCAACACAGTACTGTAAGGTAGCAGTGGCCTGGCATAAAGAAGAAGGAATAAGAGCGGGGATTTTTCCTTGGCCACCCCTTACCTCTTTAGCAAAAATTTCAAATCTGTTGATTTCATGCTTCCCCATCACTTTATTTTGCCTACAAAGCTGACAAGCCTTGAGTCAACTCTTCTAACAGTTTGATATACATTTATATAGCATCTTAATCTATGGAAGAGTGAAAGAATACTGCAATAAAAATTAACAAGCAAAACTGAACAGATCATCAGTTGGTGGTCCCAGTGAGAGCAACGCATTGAGCTTATGTTAGAAAGGAAAGAGAATATGTCAAAATTATCCCAGTTGATCTAGATTTCTACAAAACAATTGTCATTGCTGGCAAAATCAGTAGGAAAGAAGAACAGCAAGTTGGCATATGCTGCATTTTACATGAAATGAAAAGTAATACTTGTTCAAAACACTGAGTCATGTATTTATGTCCAGAAGAAAAATGTTTTGAGAATTTTCCCAAGAGAGCATGTAGGAAGATTGGATTAAAAAAGAACTACTTTTTCACACAAACAAGCAAGCAAACTTCATTGCTTTATTTCATTTATCACAGCCCCCCCCAGACTCTGGTCGATTTTAGGGCATATTCCTGACCAGAGGCATAGTATTCTTCAGCTCCCAGTACCAAACTAAACATTCATACATCCTGGACTTTTGTTTTGCCATTGGGTGACACAGCTAACTATTTATTTAAATACTAACTTATCAATTAAAAAAAAAAAAACCAATACAAAGAAATAAAATATTATCCTAGCGCATATTCTATGAAGTTTGGCAAATTAGCTTGCCATTTTCAAAAAATAAAAAATTCAGTGGCAAAATGTTTCTTGGTAATAAATCCATACAAAAACCTATAAAAATACCAGCTGTTCCTGACAAAACCTTGAAGCAAAATTAACACTTCAGTACAATTTTAGCAGCTGCAACCTCTAGGCAGTAGCTCAGTTGATGACCAAAAATAGCTATTATGCACATTTGATATTAATTGAAACAGGGAGGCTTCTGGCACTATACTTGCAGCCTGAATGGAAAGTAAGATGGCACACAAAGGTCGGCTCCTCTGAAGTCATGGGTCACATAATGGCTGAGGTTGGAAGGGACCTCTGGAAGTCATCTGGTCCAACCCCCCTGCTCAAGCAGGGC
>JAVKLA010000014.1:27046295-27122762 GCA_034782735.1 Sagittarius serpentarius | reverse complement strand
GGGACCTCTGGAAGTCATCTGGTCCAACCCCCCTGCTCAAGCAGGGCCACCCACCGCCAGTCACCCAGGACCATGTCCAGATGGCTGCTGAGTATCTCCAAGGATGGAGACTCCACAATCTCTCTCGGCAACCTATTCCAGTGTTCGGTCACCCTTAGAGTAAAAAAGTGTTTCCTGATGTTCAGAGGAAATCTCCCGTGTTTTGGTGCATGCCCACTGCCTCTGGCCCTGTCACTGAGCACCACTGAAAAGAGCCTGGCCAGGTCCTCTTTGCACCCTCCCTTGTAGGTATTTATGTACACTGATACGGTCCCCCTGAGCCTTCTCTTCTCTAGGCTGAACAGTCCCAGCTCACTCAGCCTCTCCCCACATGTGAGGTGCCCTTGTCCCTTAATCGTCCTTGTGGCATTCTGTTGAACTCTCCAGTATGTCTGTGTCTCTTTTCTACTGGGGAGCCCAGAACTCCAGGTGTGGCCTCATCAGCACCGAGTAGAGGGGAAGGATCACCTCCCTCGACCTGCTGGCAGTACTTTGTTTAATGCAGCCAAGGATACCATTCACCTCTTCGCTGCAAGGGCACATTGCTGGCTCGTGTTCAACCGATTGTCCACCAGGACCCCCAAGACCTCCAGAGAGTCTTAATTAAGGAGCTGCTCTGATGGCATTGCAATCTTTGTGGGTGTGTATTAGGGGACACTGAGACATGCTGCTGAGGCTCTGCTAGTTACTGCTGAGGAAAAAATATCACAGGCAAAGAAACAGAAACTTAACATTTTGCACCAAGACAGCCGCCTGTTTCTACATCTGAAAGGAAGGGAGTCAAGTAAGCACCCTGAAAGTTAGTTACTGAAGGACTTGGGACTGAATATAGCACGAGAAGAGCCACTTTTCAGTAACCCCTATTTTTAAATCAGCACCTACATTCAGAATAAGGTACACTGTGCTTGTGTCCATTGCGGAGTTCAGAAAAAATCTGCTTTCACAGTAGGCTCCTGTAATGAAGGGTTCTCATCAACATACACTTTTGGCTGCACTGGAGCACTGGCAATCATAACAAGTAGCAAGGGATGGGTCTATCAGGTTGTCTAGGGTTTCTTTTAATGAAGCACAAACTTCACCTGTAATTCCCATCTAGAGGCGTACTTTAATATCTTTCCGTGGGAAACTGAAATCTAGTTATGTGTATACTTTTGGGAGATACTCATTTTTCCTTTTCTTCTTTCAGCTCAACAAATGACCTGGGGACACGGCAAGTCTATCTTGGAAAACACAGTAATCAGCTGAATGAGTTATCTTTTCACATAAATTCTGCATTGCCATTCTTCTAACAGCTCCCTGTAATTGCAGCTCATATCCAACTCCCTGGAAGTACAGCATCAAGTCAGGTACAATCTGCAGCTCCAAGCCAGGTGACCAGGAGAATCCCAAGGTGAGTTTTACAGCCTCTCGCAGACCCCCAAACACTATCCTTTGCTACCACCCTCTCCTTCCCTTGCCAACCAAACCTATGCCTAGTAAAATGTCAGCGTATCCACAGAACTCAACCTGCTAAATTAAATCTAAAATTTTTCACAAAACTAAGCTGCTCATGTGCATAGGTTTTCATATGACTGCAAGTGCATAGCCTGTACTACGTGCAACAGAGGGAATTTTCAGATAACAGAATTTCTTTGGAGCCATGCAAATGTCAGCAAACAGAACTGCCTTCAGCTTTTTCCTTTTACCAAGAGCAGAATCCACAAAGAAGGAATCAGCGAGTTAACCGGGTAGCAAAGGACTACATTATCAATTGTCTCATTTAATCTAGAGGGAATCAATCAGTACGGCTTCCCTCAAGCTTTCTTGTCAGCATTTCTCCCTCCAACCCAGCCTGCTTCGTTTTATCCCTCTCTAGTACTCCATTCGGTTATGGAGTACTAGATCCTCACATTTATATAGATTCTCAGTTCCCTGTGAAAACAAATGGCAAGCTGGTACTTAATATTTTTGAGGGGCTGGCTCTTAAAGTCTGAATGTCCATTTGCTAACAAAGAAGAGAAATGTAAGGAACCACCCCAACGGAAACTAGCAAATATTTGGCAGCAAACAAAAGACAGATTATCTTTTACTAAGATTTCTCCTCTTAATCAACTGATATTGAGTGTTTATTTTTCAGTTCACAACAGCTAAACAAGCAGAACCAAATACCCTTCTTTATCATAATGAATTCAGATATCCAAGCATCCATTTACAGACAGATAGCTTTAGGAGGGCTCTAAAAGGCTTTAAAAAGCCAAGCAAAAGACAATGCCTCTGGTGCTAAACAGCTTAGTTATTTTTCTTAGGCTTTTTAATATAGAGCACATAAAGCAATTGTTGCATCAATTGTACTGAAACTATTCTAGAAAGCATTCAACAAATAAAGCAGTTTTATTGTTCAGATCCTATAATAACAACTTACTGAGACAGCAGCGAAAGAGAACCTGGCCCTCTCTCCCTGATCCACTAAAGCCGTCTCAAAACAACAAGCAAGGAAAAAAAGATGAAAAGCTGAGTTTATAAACCACTTTTAATGCAAATGGACATTGTTGTGAGATATGTAAGTTGTGAGCATTCCACGAAGAAATGCCGTCAACAAATTTCACAGCACAAAGAGGCCACACTTGCTTGGAAGGGGTAGTTCTGACATGGCCACCAAAGAGACCCGTACCCAGTGAATTTGCTAGCAAGGACCAGGCTTAACTGAAGGTCCTGCAAACTGACAACAGCAGCCTTACAGATGGCTTTTAAAATTACTTTAGGCAGACGCTCATACTTAACTAGATGCTCATTAAACACACTATCAAATAATATCCAGCTAGGAATGTGGCCTGTGTTACTCTGAATGCTAACGATATTACAGAGGAGTTCCCATTCCCTGCTCTGCTACTTCATGTTTTACTTGAGCAAACATATGCTAGGGCACTTACATCTGCAAAATTGTATGCCACCTATCAATCAATACTGTTATTGAAATACTATATACCAAAACCCACAGTAATTTTATCAATTTGTTGCTGGGCTTTGCTGGTGTGCCACATTCATCTGACTGCATATTTGCAAGAGAAAATTGTACATTTAATCACCCCACAAAATGAGTCACAGGAAATAACCACGAATACAAACCATCCTACACCTACAGCATTTGAAATAAGAAACGCCAAGATGGTGGTGCATTTAATGTCCCAAAGGTTGCTGGAATAGCAAAAGCCATGCATGAATAAAGAGGGAAACATGCTACAGGGAAAAGCAATAGGTTCTTTTTGTCCTTAGGCCAGTGGAATCTAATCAAGAGTCTGTGCTACTTTTGCACATTTTAGAGAACATCGCCAGAGAATTTAGGTTGTAAGAGGTCTGCGCAGTGCAGGAAAGAAATTAAATAGAAGTTGCTATCATACCCATGGCTAAATAAATGACTTCTCTGTCAGGCTTGACAAAGTGATAGTATAAATAAATTCCAAGGATAATTTGCTAACACTTGGCTACTTGGCTTGATTCAGCAATTGGCACTGATAACCCAGTCTGATTCTCAGAAGAGCAATGGCATTGTTTAATTCTTAATTCCCACGGCAGAAAATTGCAACCTATTGTAAGAACCAATGATTTACCATGGTAACATATATCACCAATGTACACACTGTAGTCTCACAGTGGCTATCTGTATCACTGTCTCAGAATGCGTAGACCTGTATAAAATACAGTGGAGGAAATGGAGCCAAAATGTCAGTTCAAAACATCCCAAAGAAAGCAAAACCACAAAATGAATCTTTTTTAATAAATCCTAATTATAGCCTTCATGGACTTACAGATAGCCTGATGCTGGGATCTAATTGAGATCTATTACATGGACAGACCCTTGCTGGTTGCCCTCTTACTTCTCCTTATACGCATTAAAACAGCAGCTCAGTCATGGAAAAAAGTCCTTCTGCACATGAAAGCGTGAAGATTACTACTGCTGCAACTTTGGTAACAACGTGCTTGTCCAACGGATATTGCTGTCATGCAGCACCAGCTTCAAGTACTGCGTACACTTACTGTCACGTCTTTCATTTCCGCCCTACTATCCCCAGTCACCTGTCATTCTCCCCATTTTGAAATCTAAATCTTCCCCAGCTGCTGCTGTGGCTGCTTTATCTACCATGGCCAATAAAACTTAGAGTGATAAATAGCATCCTGATGGTTGGGCATGCCCCAGGGAGAAGACAGACCCACACAAAGGGAATTAGACTTATTTAGTGCCCTTCTTGCTGACAACTGTCAATTCAAAATCCTCATGTTCATATTCATTGCTGGCAACCTCGCAGCAACCAACATGCTAGCTGAATCACACCCTCTCAAAGGTATCCAACAGCAGCAGATATAAATATTTCTATCAATACAGGTTTTTCCTGGGAAAAGAGTTTATATTTAAGAACTGCAAACAGAATGCAAAAAATCAACCACCTGCTGTACAATAGCCATTTTTTTTCCTCCTGTTCACACTGAGGAGAAGGGTGGTCCTAAAAGCAGAGGAAGAGAGGCATTAGCCAAGCGTGTGACGCTACCAGCACTGGTAGCAAGAGAACCATTTTGCAGCATCCTCTGCAAGGTTTAAGGTCTCAACCACTCAAGTATCACAAAGACTTTGAAGTAGTGAGGGACTATAGATCTGGTGACTCAGTCCAAACAGTCACGTCAGTACTGTCTCCATCCTAACTAACTGATGCAACACTATAAAAAAGGGAGGCAGGGGTGACCTTCGAATGGCATTGCTGAAATTCTCAAAGCTCTGATTCATGCATAGTCCTCATTGTTGAATGTGCTCTAGGGGATAAAACAGCTTGAATTTCATTTTTCAAAATCAAAAAACACTGTCATATGTAAAGCAGAGATTTAGAACAAAGCAAAAGTTTTGATGGGCAGCAAGAAACTCCATCTTATTCTCCTTTCAGAATTTTTCTGCCTTACTTCTCCTAATGCTATGGAGCTTTTTCCCTCAGTCGTTTCAAGAATAAGTTGTCAGCACTACCATGAACAAGGAAGGTAAAAAGAACTATACAATTTCTGCACATATACATGTGTTTATCTATAAATAAGTATGTATATATTAATAAAACCCTTACCCAAGAAATATACTATACCTCACATGCTATTCAACCCATGAAAAAACAATGGAAGAAAGAATGAAAAATAACAGATGCTAGGATACTCAGCCTCTAAGATGATGAAGGTAGTGAAAAGTCTATAAAGAATAAAATAGCATACAACAGCAGAAGTCTGTGACACAGAATGAGAAGCAGCTACCTCTGAAAACAACCAGACCTTGATGAAATAGATGGTGGATCTGCTACTGATGCTAAACATAACCCATATTAGGCGTAAAATCTAAGACTACTATTTTTACAATTCCCAAAAGCATGTTGGACGTTTTCCAGGACAAATAGAAAGATACGGACCATGACCTGAATGGTTTTCAGAAACTTAACGTGACAAGTGAAGATCACCAACAGCATCAAGGGGATAAATGAAAGAATGTTAATGGAATGTTATAGCTGGAGTGGTGGGCATCACAAAAGGCAAGAAATTTAAGATGTTAGCTTTCCACAGCAACATTAACTTTGCTGTGTTACACAGCCTATATACACTACATAAACCACAGCATGCTAGCATCTACATTTCATAAAGAAAAAAGAAATTCAGATGCAGCTTTTGCCCAATGTAACAAAACAAAGCCACTTTTGAACTCAGTGGAATTGAGATTAAGAACCTCTCGTAGCAATGCATGTATTGACACGTTCCATACAAAAACATATGAGAAACTAGATCCAATAGCAGAACTTAATTTGCAAAGACGAAACTTAGTGGAAATCAACGGACACTAAAAGCAAATTCTATTGATAGGCTGAATACTGGTTTTTTAAGGCTCATCAAATTCATTCTTGAACCCATCATGGCCATTCACATGGTCTTTTTCTTAGGTTTCTACATCAGGTGAAATTCGCTAGAAACATCTTCATGAACAAAAAACATGTTAGATAAACACTTCAGCAGATAATGAAAAGACAGACTTGCTGTCAGAGGAGAGTATTCAGCCACTACCTACCAACCTGGCCAAAATAAAAAACATCTGAAATGAAGTGAAAGGCCTCAATTACCAATCTCTTGAGTGCTGGCTACTGGAGATAACTTTAAATGAGTATGGCACAGGCACACCTACAAACGAGCAGAAGTAGAACTCAAGTCTATTGTTTAGATCATATATAATACCGACGGCATGAATCGATTTAAACTTTATAATGCCTTTGTGACAACATGACAACATGACATCCTGCACAAATTGCTTCAGACTAACAGCAGTCGTTAATATTTCAGAAATTCAAGAGAAGAGTAAGACTATCACAAGGACAAAGCTACACAATAATGAGGTTATTAAAGAAAGGCTGCAATTACAGGGATAAACAGAGTATAGCTGACTGAAACAAGTTCAACAGCTAATACAAAGGCATTAGCAGAAATTCTGCTATAATCTGGCTATAAAGGCTGGTTAAAAAATTACAAGAGTATTTGAATACCATAAATTCCACCTAAAGGAGATTATTGTTGTGCTATTGTAGTTACAGAAGGAACTGGCTTTTCAAATAAGCCCACAGAAACCTATTTCACAACAGGTAAACAGAATTATATGAAAGCCTTTCAAGCTATGAGGATATAAAACTTTATAAGCCAAAACATGAAGATGAGAGGGAGAAGATAGGATTGAGAACAGAAGGAAAAAAAGCCAGCTTTAGTCTCTGCCACAGGAAATAATAAGCAGATCCAGGTACTGTACAAAACAGCAGAACTGCAATTTGCATAAATAAATAACCATTTCTTGCCAGCTCCCTCCTTTTATTTCATTTTATTCACAAACTCCAGTTCACCTGACCTCTATTTGCTTCAACTGCACTTAAATTCAAAACCTACTTACTTACAAATTAGCTTCCCCATTACAGCGTTCCTGAGCACATTTACGTACTTGTAGAAAACCTGTACATTGGAGCTTTAGGTCATTCATATTTTTTCTCCAAACAATAACAAATGCTTCATTTTTTTATTTAGATCCTAAATTGGAAGTGGGCAGAGAAAATGTGGAGCAGAACTTGGCTATTTACTGCTTGAGGTATCTATAGCAAAAGACAGCAACAGAAATGGGGAGGGCGTGGGCACTGTCCACAAAACCTCACGAGCTGGTGATGGACAACAAAGCACTTGATCTGGGCGCCCATCTTGTTCTGCTGAAAACCCAGTCTGTGTTTCTTCCCTTGCCTGAAAGGACTGAATCCACATCAGCAAGCAAGGGGGAGGGGCAGTTTTCAATGTCTCCTGCTGAGAATGTTCCACCTTTGTACAAGGTACTTAAGTACTCACTGAGCCATAGAAAGGAATGACATTACAATCCAGCGGCGGCAGCAATGCCGTACACTCCTGTTCCTAGTCCCTGCTCCATGAATATGAAGCATGTTATGAAGCAGAATAGCGTCAACAGACAGTCTCGAGAGCTGCCCATCCACCAATGCCCTACAAGACAGTGCTTAGGATGCGGTCTGGAGCAGCAACAGCAGTGGTGAATTCAAACTGAGATCGCTCGCTTCTCTAGAAAGTGGTCCAACTATTGCATATCTCATTAGCTGAATGAATATTTAAATATCTGATATGAAGCAAAACAGCACCAATATAAAAATAAATGCACCTACCCCTTCAGTCATGCATAGTTGTGCATGACGCTTGGAAAATTCTCATCGTGAGGAGGATTCAAACCCCTAATCTACTAGGCAAAAAGGGGAGCGCCACTAGATGGAAATATTTGTTAAATTCAAAACAAATTCAAGAATAATTTCAAGCAATTAAGCTACTCAGAGCCATTTATCTCCATTCTAATATAAATTTGCAGTACAATTTCCATTATTCATGGACCTCATATAAAAATATTTAATATAGAATACAAATAATTAACAATTAACTTGAATTTTGAAACTGTGGAAACACTTAAGAAATAATTCAAAGTTATAACATATTTTATGTAAATCTAACTGCTAAAGTAAGAGTTTTATTATACTCTTGCTGTTAGATGCTTTAATTTGCAAATTAAAAAAAAGGAAATAAGATGCGATGTACGCAGCTTCCTCAACATTTTTTATTTAAATCTTACTCAAACACTTTAAAAAAATAAAATTTAAAAAAATAACCAGGTTAAATAGTTGAAGGAAAAGTCTTTTACCAGTTTTGCTGCTTCTCCTTCTATACTGTGATAGTTAAAGCCACAATTGTCTTTTCTACCCCTACCTCCTTTCTTCTGGTTCTGTTTTAATCTTTCCCATCCCTGGACTTTTTCATTTTCTCAGTCCCTCATTTTATTCTCCTCCATCTACTTCTATTTTATTTTATTGCCTTATTCTTTTAATAGAGCTTATTACTTAAATAGCCCCAAATCGTTCCTGAATGAACTGAAGGGCAGGGGGAGGAGAGGCCAGGGGGAGAAAGGAAGCAATGCCACAGCAGCTCCAAGGCTTCTACCTGAATTCTGCATCTCAGCCTCCGTCCAGTAGAACTCCTTCGCATTTTTACAGACCATTTCATAACAAATGGCAACTCCTGCCACTTCTAGTAGCCGCAGGCCCCGCAAATACAACCAGACCTACGTTGGCTCAAGACAGTATAAAGCTCTTATGCAGAGACAACGTGAACTGTAAGGTTTCAGGATAATTTCATTACATCTTATAACTTGGCTGAAGTTGTTCTTCTTCTTGTTTACACCACGTTATCTGTTGCCCTCCGAAATCCTGGGGGATTCTCTGCTCTCCATCAAAGCACTGCTGAGGAGTCTGTCTCTGCCTCTTCCCATCCCGGCCAGCGGCCGCAGGATATCGCCGGTCACGTCAGGCGACGTCCCTGCAGCTGCCTGCTCACATCCCCCAGAAGGGAGCACAGCAAGGCCACGCTGGACATAGATGTCCAGGGCAGACAGGGAAGGGTCTTTAAATTAAGTTCACAATGTCACCTCTTCAGCTTTCACGTTCTTCAAATACATAACAGGTTTCATGTTCTGTGACACTTTCCAGACAGGATGTAATTAATATCGTTCTAAGACACATATAGTCCCTCCTCTAAAAAGAAACACGAACAGAATTTTTATTTTTTTTGAATGACCCTCAGCCCACATAACTGCCCACCCCACTGTTGGGCAAACGTGCTGATGTTTCCTCAGCAAGCATAAACTTTTCAGCCTTACTTCCAGTCGTGGGTATTACTGGGCCTCCACAGTGAATATTAAAGAAGGAGAATGTAGAAAAGGCTACTAAGGAGAAGAAAAATGGAAAAAAAAAAGAATTGTATTAGTCATTCTTTATTTTCTTTTAACAGTGATGTTGAATCATTCCTTTGAAGTGACAACGGTGGTAGCCATTTAAAAGACAATCCAGCAGATTAGGATCTTGATGTGCTATTTCTAACTCCTTTCAAAAAAGAGATGATAAAGTTTGGGAAGGTCACCTTTGCAACCTATTGCATTGTTTCTAGGGCGCTAATACAATTGCTGTAGGAACAAGGGAAAATGACAAACCTGGAAAGCTTCCCAAAGCAGCACATTAGAGAAACATGAAGTAACAGATGATCATCCTCACCTTCTTGCCATTGTTAATGATGCATTAATGTCCCCATGGGTTCATGTGGGTTTAAAATAAAAATAAAGGCCCTTACAGTCGCTTTCAGGGACATTATTTCACAGGGAGCTACATCTTGTTTTCTACCTGCCTGAATTATGGCTGTCTAGTCAGGGAACCAGATTAAGTCAGATTAAATGACAACCCAGGCAAGATCCAGATCTGTCCTTCAAACTCAACTTTTCAGAAGATTTATAATGGTTAAATGTTATATTTTTATGTGTGTTTTAGAATGCTCCACATTACACAATGGGGACAAAAAAATCTAGTTATTCTTGTGGCTCTTTCTCTGTGTTTCTGGATTACCAAAAAATTCTGGCTGGTACAATTATCAAACCACTCTTCTTGTATCAGCATCAGTGAGAACTGGCTGGAATGGTAGCTCAAATTATAGTGTATTTCCAAGTAATTGGGAAATGTGTTCCCAAGAAAAACAGTGTTATTTTCAGAAATGCAGAGCTCGTACCACTCACTGTGAAGTTAAATTCTGAATTGTAAAATAAAAAAAGAGGCAAACAAAATAACAGAGTTTTGCATAGCTGTGCCATGTATCCACTAGAGTATTGCAAGATTTATATAACAGAATTTAGGACCAATTTAAATTTAATTTTTTTAAAAAGGTCAAGGTCTAACTTGGCTATTCAGAATGACAATTCCTTTTAAAACCCAGTTTGTTGACATTCATACAAACTGTAAAGATTCTGAATTATCAGAATCAGTTTAGAAAGGGGAGTTGACTGCCACTATAAAAAGCTAAGCTTTTTAGTAAATGTGCAATTATAATCAAATCAGGGAAACAAGATGTTGTACAAGGACTAGGGAAAAACACCTCTGAAAATGTTACAATACTTCTATAAATGAGAAGTGCAATTTCATCTGGATTAACACGCAGCCTATTCTAAAAGAATTAGGTGGGATTCAAGGAAGGATAGTAAGAATTACCCACCTGGACAAAACCTGATGAAGAGAGACCAAAAAGACTGGCAGGCCTCTACTCTAGGACGAAGCACAACAAGGAAACAGTAGTATTTATCAAAATGAGTAATACAGGGAAGATACCTTAGCATTTTCTCTCACAGTAACAGAGGATATCCAGTAAAATAAAAATGAAGCTAATTCAAAATGAATTTAAAATTCTTTTCAGTCTAACATTTTGAAAATAATTGACACAAGAATTTAGAAAGAATCAAGGACCACCTGAATATATAGACAAGAGTAGTTCAAGTAATCAGAGCTGTTGGAAAACATCTTTGCTTTTGCAAAGGATATGAAGCTTAATGTTCCCAGGCTTAAGTCAATCATCTAAAAAGCACCGACCAATGATGAACAGGACTACAAGTTATCCTATCCGGGCTACAAGAAGTTCCTACGCTTTCCAAAACAGCTTTTGGTGCTAGCTATTGTTGACAGCAACAGTACATGGAAGACAAACGTCAGTCCAATGAAGTCTGTCAATTCCTACACTCGCATAAAATTACCAATCTAGGGAATGACCTGTTTCCTGAATTCTCATGTATTAATCAGTATGTCTGCATCTGTAACCCAGAAAGGATATATTGGTATGTTAAAGCATGAAGAGTGTTTAAAAAAAAAGGTGTTAAAGCAAGAAGAGTGGCGACCTCTTGAATGCAAACAGTAGTAACTCCTTACTGCAGGTGTCATGCTTTTAACTAGATCATTATTCAGAGTGGCAGCTACAAAGAGAGAGTTCTACATTTTTGCCATGGTGTCATCTCTACCCTTTTGCCCTGCAACACATTTAAAAACGCTGGATCTTAGTTTTATTTCTCCTGAACAGTGCTCAGCCAGCATGGCAATATAGCTTGAGAATGGATTAACTACAGCAGACCAGACTCTGGAAATGAAAAAAAAAAAGGTAAATAGAAAAAATTACACCTAGTCCTAAATGTCTTTTCCAAGCCATAGACAGCTACACATGCAGCAAGGTTCTCTGGAAGGAAAGCAAGAGAGTAATGAAAGAAACTAGAAATGGTTTTTTAAGGCTTAAAATTGAAATAAGGGAGTTGCTTTCCCATTCTCCCTCCCTACAAAGAGATCATCAGAAAAAAATAATAGATATTTCTCACTGTTACCAGATTACATTGAAAATGCCCTTTTTTTCCCCTAACGACATATGCTAACATTCACATAGCAAGACAAGTAAGAAGATCCATGTCTGCTTAGGTTGATAAAATAACCAATATGAGTATGTGTGTAATAAGGGTAACAGGAAAGACATATATGAACTGAGACTTAATTTGAACAAACCACTAGCAGAGGTATAAGCATCATGAAAAAGGGACAAAATCCAGCCCTTCATGGAAGGTAGGAACAAAGACGCCTAAGTAAACTCATTTTATAGTCAAGAACTAGTGTATTTTATGCCACACCAATGTATTTTTAAAGCTGCCTACATTCAGAAGTAATCAAAAATTCAGTATAATTGCAGCACCTCGTCCATTGTAAGTGCTTAGAGAGAAAGAAGACCGGTTAGAAAACAATCTACGACTGGGTCCGATAGCCTCTGTGTTGTGACTAGTCTGTGCTAACATCTCAAATGCTGTAATAAGCACAAAATGCTTCTGTAAGTGCTGCAGAGTGAAACCCTGTTTTAACATTCCTGACTGTTATTTTACTTTCCCCACATGCAAGTTAATTCTGTAGCTTGTTCCGGTGGCTTTTCCCTATTTTAACATTAGAGAAATGGTGCTACACGTGATACCACAAAAGCAGCTCACTGTGAGGAACTAGGAACCACGAACCTCAAAGTTTCAAGTAAACATCCTGTGAAAGAGACATTTTGTTCCAACTTTCTTTGTTCTTGACCTAAGTGCCATTTTCCAGTCCTTGTTGGAAAACTGCTATAGAAGTAGCCAAACAAAAAATCTTCTAAATCAAAAGTAAAAAGTGGAAGTAAAAGAGTGAAAAGCACAGCGAAGAAAAATCATTCTGTCCCACATACCGTCCTTGTGTGTAACTCAGTATTTCTTCGTGTTGTTTAAACAAAGGGGTGGCTTTCAGAGATTTCACAGGATTGGACTAGTACCCAAGAAGTCATCATCTGTTTAGCTCCCTGCCCAAACTACTTATGCCAATCCTGACATATTTTTGTTTTATAAGCTGCTTATAAAAGATGTGCACTAATAGAGACCATGCAGCCCCAAAGGCAATGTAATTCAATTATATTAGGGAAACAAATTTTCCAGTGCTACAGTGTAAGCTCATTATTATTACAATCCATCAGAAAAACAGAAAGGAATTTATTCTTTTCCTCTTCATTTGTGACCTTAGTCTCCTTAGTCTTCTTTTCAAGTCAAAGAATGCTGCCTTTCACTCTTTCCCCCAAAATCATGTTCCTCTGACCCCTGACCACTCTCATTCCCTCCACCAGTTTCTCTCCAGCTGGTCCGCATCTTTCAGTATTCGAATACATGCCGTATGCTACCTAATGCCTTACAATTGCAGAACAGAGTCAAAAGGATTACATAGCTCATTCTGAGGCTATATTCCCGTATATATGTTTTAGCTTAGCATGTCCAAGTCTGGCAATAACAGGATGTTAACTCCTCTTTGGCTTATGATCCCCAGATGACCTTTTTGCACAGCATTACTATCTAATTAGTGGTATTTGCACTACTTTAAGCATCTAATTTAGATGCTTGATCTAGGAAAGTTCTGTTCCTGATTTTAGTCCTTTGCATGATCCCAAAATCAGGCTACTGAAGTAGTCTGAATTAAATAATAGATATGATTTCTCAGCATTTGCCATATGGTGTAATAATTTATCTTGTTCTCTTTTTCATTGAAATATTACCGTAGGTCTGATATATTCAAGTATTACATACCAAGATTTCTGAAGGGAAGATACTCATTTCAGAGTGGATCTATTTTGGCAGAAGTGCAAGTTATACAGTAACAGTTGTAAGGTTTCTTCATATACTCGAGGGCCACAGCAGCAAAAATAAGTAATTAACTGGGAGATGAAGAAGGGAAGGGGATCACAAGGAGAAGGCTTCTGAACAAAAGGCAAGGATGGGCTTTTTGTTCTAAGCACTTTGCAGGTCTGGGAACACAGGATGAAACAATAGGGGCATTCGATCTTTGTCCTGCTATGTAATTTACACTTTGCAGTAGTCTATTTTATTACTAGACATGCCAAGGAGCCCTCAAAATGCTATTCCAAACTGCAGTTCTTATTATCAACTATTTGCTGCTTAAGCTGAATTTGAAAAAAATAAACAATTGTGAGTTAGCAGCATCCATAGCTTAATTGTCACAGACTCACAGAGGTTTCCAAATTCCACTGCATTGACAAGATCCTCTGCCACATACTTCTTCAAAGCAAACATCCAAAATTGAATCGGGGGCAAAAGCTCTGAACTAGCATATTGAATTTCATTATCTGTCAGTTAACAATAGAGAATTATCTGAAAAAGTATCTGAAATAATCTATATATACAGAAAGTATGAGATGGGAAAATCAAGCAATATTTAGAATTACGTATCTTACAACAACTATGATAGAGATGGATATGAAATCTAAGAAATGAACCATTAAAGGATAAGACTTAAAAAATCTGTTGTCACCATACTGTATTATAGAGACTAAGGGAAAAATAGTGAATGAAACTGCAATTCTATAACTACTAGATTGTATCCAAACCTTGAGAAATATACTCAGACCTTGATGCCCATGTCAGGAATGCCCCAAATACATCATTTAATCAGCACTGGTAAGAATTAACTTAGAATTTAGTAAACCAAGGTCAGAGGCAGTCTGAAGGAATACAAGTGAACTGTCACTGATGAAGGGGAGGAGAGCATATTTATGTTACTCACATTTACTTACATAAGTGATCTGTATGATCTTGACAGATGACCATTGAACATGGATCTCCATTTCCAAGAAGTTTTAAGATAGTATTCCTTACATTAAAAGATAAAAGGAGAAAGAAAGAAAGACGAAAACACCATGCTGAAGTCGCCCTCCTACTAGCTAAATTAAAAAAAAAACTTCTTAAAAATCTAAGCTGCTTTTAAGGAGCCTTGCCCTCTCTCAGAACATTCGTAATGTCTTGCTTCTCCCTGGTCACCTACTGTTACAGAACCTGTAGGGATAACAATGTCTTTGGCTCTCCCGTGGCAACTGTGAATGACATTAGCCACTTGGTTTAAAAAATTTAAAGAAAATAACAGACATGCATATGTACAGACACACAGAGACATACGTATATAAGTATATCCATATATAGAAATATACACAAAACCAGAGAAGTTTTGTTTCCTTCAAAAACTGGGCAATGTTCCGTGTTCACCAATTTCAGAAAGAGAAACCTTCTCAGTGTACCGTACTGATCTTGCACTTGGGAAGTGGTTTGGGGGCAGGGGTACTAGGTTTTCAGGAGTGTATTTTCCAGAGTATATTTCCCTTTATTCCCCAAAAAACAGTCACCCAATTATTTCAGTATTTAGTTTTGTAACTTCCACAGTATATGAAGAACCTTTTCTCTCCGCCATCCTTATTCTCATAACAGCATCATGTGCAAATTATGTAAGCTCGAAGCACAGCTTACATTCATACCCAAGGCCATGTCAATCTTCTAAAGCAGGCTTAAAAATGAAATTCAGCATTCTCCTAGTTTAATATTCTGTTTACTGACACTGATTAATTTATTTGCTTTGAAGACTCCAGAAAGCCCACTTGTAATTGAGGAGTGTAATAAATATCTCTGTAATTCTGAGACGATATCCTTTTCTGAGGTTGTAGTTATTTCATGGTAACACCCTTCCAGATTCCCCATAAAGGTGTTATTAAAAATGTTAACTGATGCATACTAACTACATCTGCAAGATACACTGTCTTGTAGAAATATAGGCAAAAAGTCCGTAAAATATTATCATTTCTACTCTGTACAGTATTTGTATTTCAGTATAATCTGGACAAAATTTGGTTTGCATCTGGTGCAAATATTGCCTTCTTATTATTTCCATCTACTTATAACAGAAATATTATCATTTTCTTTTGTTCTGAAAGGACTACCTGATGCTATCCATGTTTACTTTAACAGAATGTTCCATAAATCATTCATAATAAAGCCAAGGAAATTACAGAACTTTGAAGCATAAAATGCAAGTTTAGCAACAGTGTGTATTGAATGTTAAGGTATCAGTCAAGTACATTTTCCTACCAACTCGTAGGAAATAAGTGAAGGAAATGGATTCTTCTCTGGCACAGACAAGCTGTGGCTCAGTATTATACCAGCCACGTCAGAGTTTTAATACATTTCCCCCCGCCCCCATCTAGCTCTCTTTCACTGAACCAGCCTCTAAAGGGGAAATGTCAAATCAAAATCTAGTGAGGAAAAGAAACAGATCTGTGTACTGTTTACACAGCAATATATTCACCTGGATATTGTAGGACATATGACAGTAATGCTGTTGAATACAAGCAACAAAGAACTTTCAGCAGGCACCAGGGAAACTCATAAAGTCATCTTAGGGATAGTAATAATATAGTTAAACAGACTTTGTTCCTTAGTGATACAGGATAAAAGACAAAAAGAAAAATGGAAATAATGATTGCAAGACTACAGTACGGTCATTATTGGTAGACAATGCAGAGCAGTTAGCAGTGAGATAGTTGAAATGTCATACTGATAGCATTAGAGGTCATTAAGACCTTCCATGATACTGCATGCATTTTTGAAATGTCATATACAAACTTAAGAGAGGTGCATGGGAGTTCATTACACCCCTGAAGCTGTTGCCTCCAGATTCAGACAGTGTGGACATTTTTGTCTGATCAGGCAAGACACCTTAAAACATTCTTAGGTTAGGATTTATGGGTAGAAGGCTGACTAGCTAAAAGTTAGAAGGAGAAGACTTAAAATATTAGTTCATTTAGAAGACCCCTGATAGCCTTTAAAATAACATCCAACCTATTTACTTTTTTTTTTTTTATGGCAAACATTAATTAGCTTTCTCTGAGCCTATAAATAAAAGCTGTACACAAACACCTCACAGGTTTTCTTTCTGTGCTGTGGTGCTATTTTCACCTATTCCTGATTGCTATCTAGAAACCCTCAAAATAGAAACTCAGTCTTCTAAAAACATCTTTTGCTCCCCTTTATGCTTTGTGTTATAAATGTAGAAAGAAGGAAACAAACAGATAACAAAGATGATAAAACTATGTTAAAAACAATTCACTAGAGATAAGATGCCCTACTCATCTTCCAATAAGTATTAGGTTTATGTTTAAAGGAGCTAAAAGCAGTTAAATATTTGACACTATTCCATTTAGAAATCTTAAAAGCAAGGTTATGGCAATCATAGGATTCATCTTGGGCTTAAGATCATGGTACTAACACATATTTCAATAATGGCTTCAATCCACTTCTTACCAAGGATCTCTCGTCGAATATCTGCTAAAGGTTGCAAAGCATCTGCCTACAGCTCTTTTGCCACTTACTACAAAACATTAATTACTATTGAAACAACACTAGAAGACACTACTTTCTGATACAGCTGCACAAGTAAAGCAAAACAGGAAGTCATTATTACGGCTGATGCTGTTTCTGGAGGTTCCTTTGGCATTTGGGTTTTTTTTTTTTAACCTCACTCAGAGACTTCAGAATGTGAAACCTTCTTTCTGGACATAGTTGATATTAACATAGTGAAGTTTTAATAATTTGATGGTCATCTTACTGTATCTTTAATTCTATTATGCACAACAGAAAACAGTCCATAGGATCGGGAATGCAAACTACATCCATACAGTAACTACTCATTCAGCTGTTTGCTAGCTTAAGAAAACAAAATGTTAGAGAAGTCAAAGAACTCTGCTTAAAGCAATAATTTTTATTTATGCTTAAAATCAATAAAGTTTACTAGAAAATACACAGTTCTGATTCATAAACTATTTACTGTAAATCTGAAGCAGGAATACTCTATCCTACATAAAATACTAAAGTTTAAAACTGATTCCATCATCAAATACTGCATTTCTGGATTCTGGACCTCACTGCTAACATCCAGACTCACGGACCGTGAAGCCAAACAGAATTTCGGAGCTGACACACACTGGATTATGCTCAGCCCATTGAAACTGCAGAAACACCTGTGCTTACCATTGTTCCATGCCTATAAGTCACTCCGATGAAAGGAGAGTCTTTCCAATTCTTTGTTAAGTATATAGGCACAAGCAGCCAAACTTACGCATATCCTTCAGACTTTTCCTACTGCCAGAACTTTTGGTTTTCTTAAGCATTGCTTGAGTTTGGAAAGAAATTGGGCCCCATAGACCTTCATTTACTCCAGGTTTTTTTTTTTCTCCAGAATTTATTTTCTTTTGATACTGTGCAGCATGACATTTTAGCAGTTGTAAAAGCCTTTATATCTTTTTCATTCACAAAACCAGTATTTAAACGGGAGGCATTTCTCTCCATTTTTTCCAAAGCTGCTAAAATCTGACAGTCCTCCCGCCACCCCTAAGAAAAGACAAGACCCACTAGATGAATTCTGACTGGACATTTACTGAGTCCAAACGAAAGATCTGTTCTCCAGTTCCAAATCATTCTAGTCGCAGCTAAGTAGCAACGTGATTTTTTTTCTTTAACACTGCCCTCACCATCCAGATCCATTATGCAGTAACAAAGCTGCAGGATTTTTAGAAGCAAAGATTTTGACTGTTTATGAACTAGAAGAAAATACTGCTTTGACAACGTAGTAGGTCAAACTTTGCCCAGGCTTACACCCCGTGCAAGCTTTTGACCGAGGCATTACGCAGAGCATGCCTGTATCTCCCATCTTTGCTTCTGAATTCTGATTAATTCAAAAAGCACCGCTCAGCTTCCCTTCATCATCCTACATTTGTGATATTTCAAAGTGGTTTGCTCTTAGCCAAATATAATCCTTCGGCTCTGATGAACCCGCCAGCAGAAATCCCCAGCCCGCCCCTGCTCTGTGACTAAGAGATCCTGAATCATTGCTGGGAGGGCTGACAGCAGCCAGCAGCCACACCAGAAAGCATGAACCGCTGCACTGGAAGAGCGAGCTGCCTACTAATAAAAATACATTTGTTTTCTTTCTCTTGTGACAGCTGCCAGCATATAAATCTAAGTGTTTTACACTTCTTTTTTCAACTAAATTAAGCCAGACAGGTGCCTGATACACCATGGGAACTGCAGAACAAATCCAGACAAACAGCAGTAGAAGTTAGTCTTTCAAAAGGTAGAATACAAAGGGGCAACAATAACAAAAAATTTTAAAAGAACATGCTGTAACAGTGAGCTCACTAGAGGAGCTCCCTACCCTGCTTACCCATCAGATGGTAGACTCTGTAACTACTGAATTGCAAAATACCACTTTTTTTTCTTAGTCTTCATGTCTTTAGGTGGCAATCCAAGACATCTTTATCACATTCACATATAATGAAAAATGCATATTTTGTGGGTGACAATGGTAGTACACAAGTCTCACTAGAGTTTTAGGATAAATTATTTCTCCTCATCTATCATACAGTTCCGTGACATTGACTTAACTTTGTTAACAGGACCTTAAATTCTACTGTCCTTTAAGAAAGAAATGCATCTAGCTACTTCCAGCTCAGCAATAAATTTCAAACCATCTTGCAAACTATTATGAGTTACAGTAATCTTAAGAACAGCAAGGTAAATATTTCAGCGTGGTTCCTGAAGTGCATGGCTGCTTCCTCACCCGAAATGCAACCTGTCAGTCAGCGTACAAGGGAAGAGTAAACCTTGAAAGCCTTTCAGAAGCTAGAAATCCATTTATAGATGATGCTCAGGATGCTCCTGCCTTACCACCCGTGTAACAAACCTCTGACCCTACTGTTAGCATGCTGCTTCTTTGATTTTCCCCTGCCACCCTGAACCTCAGGTTAGTCATCTGCATCAGAACAAAAGGAGTGCAAACAATCGTTATGGTCTGATCTGCTACACAATTTGATTTTTGTTTGATTTTTCATTTCTCAGAAATGCATTCCCGTATCAGAAAGAATAAAACACCTGAGCAAAGAAGCACTGCAAGGCAGCTAGGCCAGCTTAAGACCTAGGGTTTCCTATAAATTTATCAGTACCTGACCACCTTGATAAGTCTTCTACCAGACAAGCTCCTACCCTGAGGCACTGGGAGGCTAAAAATACCCCGACTCTTGTTTGAAATGATGAATTACTACGTGGAATGTAGGCAGCAGTTGTTTAAATGTGAACTGCCATAAGAATTCGTTAACTTCTGCTTAATCTCAGAATTGCCTTTGGAACCTCAAGAACGATTCAGAGCAGACCTTTGACGCTTACCCAGTTACAGGGTCTTTATAGATTTCACCCCAGTCATTTTGAGGGCAGAAAGGAAAGAAAGCTAATAAAATTTTGGCTTCTGTTCAGCATTGACCAGATCCACCATGAAAACAAAAACCAGCTAAGTCAGTTAACCACTGACGAAGTAGCAGCTCCCCTTCGGAATCGGGAGGTGGGTGAGGTAAGAAGCAAGCAGAAGGTCAGATGTGCCCGGGTTTCTGCCTGCTGACGGAAGAGATGACATAATGGGGTAACAGCACAAAAAGCAGCTACAGACAAGGATTCCTTACCGCTTGTGCTGCCCGGAGGAAGGAGGGCCTGCTCAGGAAAGAGAGACCCAAGAGGAAGTCTGAAGAGATGGAACATGAAAAGGGATCAAGGCATTTGTTTAAATGAGGTTCAGCAAGGCTCCAGGCAGCAGCAATGACGCCAGGACTTTTTTCCATCATCAGGCTATAAATCAGTGCCTGGCAGGCTACCGGCTGAAAAACATGTCTCAAAGGGATGCTATCAACACAGAACCAGGAGATCTCCAAGAGAAAGGCGATATCTGGCATATAGGTAATGGCCCTGTTGTAAAAGGTGGGCCTAATTACGCGCGCCCTCCTGACCCGCAGCTTTGCAGGGATTTTATTCAGCTGGGAAAAGCTGGTTTTTAATCTTTACTTCCATGCCCTGAAGGTTGCTGGAACTGGGTTCTGTTGAACTGCCTAGGAAATCCTCTTTGCAGAGAAAGGCTGAGCTCTAACCAAGGAGTGCTCAGATTTAGGGGCGGATGAATTAAACCCTTCCAACATATATTTTAACTGCTTCCTGCAGGTCAGCCTGCCAGAAGGGTAGGGCACAGGCCGCTCCTACACACAGAAAGCATTTTTCATAAGAGCGAAAAGGAAATAGCATGATAATAATAACAAAGACCTAATGGTCCTCACTGTAGACAGAAGGAAAATGGCTTCCATGAACCTCAGAAAGGCATGAAACAAACCCAGAAAGCAATTACCTGCTGAGCCTGTTTGAACCAGAATTATCCATTGGCTTGAACATTTCTTCAGCCTCCTTTACTTTAACTCCCATGCCAAAACAGATCTAGGAGCTGTCACCATATGCTGATAGTATTCATTTATTTATGCATTACTTCTTCCTTCTACTGACACAGATGCCAGTGCAATTTGGAAAAGTCGGGAGTTTTTGCTTTCTTTCTTTTCCTGCCATATAATAAACTAAAACTTAGAGTCCAGAACTCAGCAGCCTGGGTTACGGATGCTTCCCCTATTACAACAGGCTCTGTAATGACAAGAAGCCAGAATCTGAATTTCACTTACAGAATTTTCCATGTATTCGGAATAAATCCCTGTTGTTAAATATATTCTTGCACCATGAAAGCAAATTACTAAAGAGAAGCACACTGAAGTTTTTAATAAAAGATGATTTAAACCCCTCCTGCCCCTCTCACCACCACAGACACACACATATTTTGCGAATATTTGGGCTCACGTTTTTGAAAAGTAGTATCAGCCAATAAATTCATTTTAAAAGAGAGCATTAACTAGACAGAGGTAGATAATGCAGCAACAGAAATGTTTTTAAGTGTCAGTCTCCTTTATAAGTCTCTGGTAAAACCTTAGTCCTAATATTGTGTACAACCCTCATCTCCCAGGGGCAATAAAAATTAATTCAATCTGGAACAGATATAGGGAAGGATTTCTAAGATGATCAAGGAAGCAGAGAGCAGATTTTAGTAAAGATGACTAAAAGAAGGCCAGCTCGTATACTAGCTCAGAGAAATGAAGGCTGAGAGTGGATATTAAAGCTCTCTATTAATACATCAAAAGGTAAACAGAAGGGAGGGAAAAGGGACTATTCAAACTTAGAGACAACGCTGATGCAGAAGCAAATGGTTATAAAGTGACCGTGAATAGATTTCAACCAGAGGTGAGAAGAAGATTTCTAAACATCAAAGGAACAGAGCTTTGGAAGGCTCTTTCAGTGACAGCAGAGAGGGAAAACACCTTCATTAAGTGTAAGATAGAGCTCAATAGATTTGTCCAGTAATAGCAGCAGGTTAGATTAAATGACACAGTCCCTTCTGTTCTACATCCCCTTTTTTCAGGACAGAAGCTGAGAATATTTATAGGTATTTGCACACAAAGTATACAAGAATTAAGATAAGCTTCCAATGTGTACAACTCTTTTTCACTCCTATGAGAGCAGCAATTCACATTGCCTTCAAAAGAAGTCATGATGCAAACTACAAAATCTGGACAATTACTATTATTCAAGTATTCCCAGATTAAGCCCCAGATTAACTCCCAGACTAATGCTACGGGTGGCATTTCTGAGGGACTGCAGAGTTTTAGCTCTTCGAGTTATTTTTCGTACTATCATCTAAAGGCATGGGTAAACTCTTCAAACTGAAGTGATAAATGATTCCTGTTTGATTCAGCCTTGCAGGACGAATGTGCAGCTAGTCAATAATCCATTCTTTCATTTGATTTCATGTGTTTATTTTTAAATGCCGCACTGCTGAGGTTGGTTAAAGCATGTTCCAACATCAGTGAATCACTGATAATCCTTAGGTAACCAGGGGCTATTTATATATCCAATTAGAAAGCCAGATTTAAATAAGACCTCTGGGGGTAACAAGTATTCAGTGGGAAAAGTATATCCTTAACTTCACTTTGGAAATGAGTAAAAAGCAAGAAAATACACTAAATATATCCTTTCTGAAGGACTTAGAGGGGTGAGCCTACTCTGAAAAGGATAGCTTTTAGATTTGTTCTATCATCATTTGGAAAAGAAAAACAAGAGCCACTGATTTTGCAAATATACACAGATGGGGAAAAAAATTACAAAATCATCTGTCAGGATCACAGCACAGGCATGTTTATTCCAAGGCATGAAGAAAATTTTCATTCAGAGGCTTCAGCAGCCATGTTTGAAACATTTCAGTGGCTTTCTTTGGGCGTCTGCTTTGCTTTTGAAGAAGTTCAGCTATCAGTTCTGCAGTTTCATCTTGATTAAAAGGAAAAGTGGGAATAGTGAAAAGAGTATTACTGTGATGCAGCAAGATGGACATTGATGTAACAGGAATAACGGTGGCCACTACTTCTGCAAAAGTTCAGGTCTCATTATGAACTTTCAAGAACTGATATGTTTTCTCTTTTGGGGGAGGGAGCTCTTACAGACGGTGAGGGGGAAGGGAAGGAGCTAAAAAGGTCCAAACCCTGGTCATCTATGAAGTTAATCTTTCTTTGGAAAGGTGAGCAAAAGACATTGTTTCTGGAAAAAGGGAGAGCCAACTTAGCATCGAAGGGTATGACCTGCTTTCTGTGAACAGCTGGAAATTTCACCTTCCAAATCTCTTGCTATCAAAGCATCCTACAGTGCCGAGTATGGCCTTGATTTCTCCCTTTGACATCTCTCTGAAACAGTGAACATTTTGCTATGAATGCCAAGTTTCCAGTTTGAGAAAAGAGAGTGAGATGTGTAAAGCAAACATTCTGTGAAGCCCTTTGGACCAAATTTCTGCTCTGAAAGTGCCTGTCATTGAGAGGGCCAGGGTTTAATGTCCCTAGAAGTCCCTTCTGAAGTCTCTGTTCCTTATTAACCACTTATTCGTTATCAGCAGCTTGTACAGAAAGCTGACTTCAGTGGTGGTGTGTTGATTCACACCATTTGGCCCAAAATGCAAGAAAGACTTTGTTAGTAATTATGTTGTTTGGAGGTGTTTTAAGCGTAAATTCCAGGGTTACAGATTCTTCCAGGTTTGAAGAAAATGAAGGGAAAAAAAAAAAAACAATAAAAAAGTAAATGGACCTTTATGTCCCAAGTCTTTATACTCCAAGAATGCTAATATACGTTTGGTACCTAACTGCATACTGCATAATTTTAGTATAATTTATATAATTATGCTTGCATTTATCATTGAGAAATTCTGAACACAAATTGAAAAGCAGCCTGATTTTCAAAAATGTCCATGAATATTCATTATTATTTGACCAGCTCCTCTAGGGACCACTTCCTCAGATCATTCTCCAGCCTGTAAACCAACTCACAACTAGGCTGAAAAGCTGGTCCCCTCCAGCTCCTGCCTCTAAAGCAGCATTCTGTATCTTTTTGCATTATACGTAATCCCTTTATTTTCAAATTTGTTTTCTGCTTCTCATGTAATTTTAAATTCATTTATTTCCTGTTTTACTGTGAACACTGCAAAGGCAGCAGTTTTGCAGTATTTTGTGATGCTGAGTCTGAACGCGCTGCCTTTCCGAATCTTCTGTTGATGCCACTACAGGTGTTATCAATAAAATCAGCTGCAGGTGTTTGGCCTGCTGCACTTCTTGTGAAAGACATACCTAAACAGATTACACTGATAACATTATTTCCCATCAAGAGTTGTGAGTTACCACATAAACTTTCCCTTGGTAACAGGGTTTTGTCTGTCATTTCCTTTAAAGCTTGGGTTAACCAGTTAACTACCTTTAGAGCAATTGGTGCTTCCTACTGAGAGTTTAGTGTTCAAAACTCACGGCTTTTTTTTTTTGTTCAGATATAAATAATTCATGAAGTAACCAAAATTCAAATTCCTCAAAGATGGTAGCTTTCTGTATGATTTCCCACAGGCTCTTTCCAGGTTAGCTCCCTTGTTTGCATCCTTGTTGAGCTCTGCTTGTCCTGAGGGTAATGCAATATATGGCTACATCGATACTAGCAAACCAAGCCGCGCCAGGACTCGGTCCCTGGCCCAGAAGACCAAAAGCCCAGACTGCCAAGGTCTAATATTATTAAACTTGCAGTTTCCAAACATGTAGCAGTGTTGGAAGTGCCGAGTGAGAGCTCTGCCCTGCAGCTGGTCCGACCAGTGGTGCTCAGCCAGGGCCAAAAGCTGCGAGGGACTGTCTCTCAGTTTTACAGGTAAGTCCCATGCCCAGATCTGTACCCTTTTCAATTTACGAGCAGGGACATCGCCAGTAAATCAAAGGAATTTTAGCATGACTGAACAGAGGTTTGTCACTCATGCCTTAGCCAAACATACTGGATTAACTCATTTTAAAGCTACTTAAACCATTGGCTGTCCAGAGAATGGGGCTGAAACAAGTTAAGAACAGCAGTTTTCATCAGGTTAAATAAATGTGTATAGGATGCACTTTCACAAGAGAGGTGGTGAACACAGGAGCTAGGTATAAAATTCCTCTAATGCTATTCCTTTCTATGGGGATGTGTACTTTTTTGTTTCCATTAATTATTTCCCCTGTGAGGTTTTTAATCTCTCCTGCTGAAATATTTCAATAAAAGTTAAATTAAAAAAGGATTTGAGGGAGAGCTATTAAGAATTGGAGTTTTCACTGTCTCAGTGTAAGGATTTAGTTGTTTTCTTGGCTCTCTTCTTGCTTTTGTTGGTTATAGAAACTTTAAACGCCCACCCAATAAGACATGTTACATTATTAACCACCTGAGTATGGAAAATGCAGTTTCACTCAAATAACACACGCCAGCCAGCTGTCCAAAACAGCAAAGCAGCCACCTCATCAGTTACTTACAAAGGGATTAGGAACTTGAGAGCAAGACTATGGTCCAGTGAATCAAGGGATAAACAAGAGATAATCAAACCTAGACTCTCCTTCAGTCTCTGCCTCTGCCTCACTCTGAGATTGCAGATAAGTCCCTTAACCTATCTACCCCCTTCAGTTCCCTCATCTATAAAATAGAAATAACGCGTTCTTTGTAAAGTATGTAGAAATGCATGGGTAAAAAGCATGTTCGCACAATCACCACAGCAGTTACTGACTGAATACGATGCCACTGGATCCTTGTAGTACTGCAACATTTACATTCTTCCATGAACCCTACAAATAAAACCAAAGTTCACAAGCCAGTTTGAACAAGAAAATGGAAACAACCCAGGAATTTGCATACAGCTGGTTTTCTTCCAACATATACTGATAGAAGCTGATAAATTTTCAGCTGCAGTCACGAGTTTATATTCCAAAATTTCCTCCTTTCAGTGTCTTTCTCACCACATTCTTTACAGTAGAAGTGTAAAGTAGATAATATTTAGTGCACAAACCCATGTAAATAAAACATCCTATCCTATTAATACCTAGGATACTTAGCTTCCAGTGCTCTACAGCTTGCAGGTATAACACTATGTATCAAGTTGGGCAGAAACAGCTTTTAGATTAAAATCGATTAAAATAATCTCCCATAGAAATAAAGATCTTTCTGAGATTTGTTTAAAAACAGAAATTAGACATTAAGACCCCAACAGAAACCAGACAGCCTGGCAGTGAAGACACTCTCTTTTGGGAAAGGAGGTTCCAATCCCACCACTACATCTGTCCCTTTTTTTTTTCTTTTTTCCAGTGCTGGGGCCATGAAGCAGCTGGTAATTTGGAGGCTGGTTAGGCATTGATTCAAGTAGAAATTCCAACCAGAATATAATGGTTTTGTCAAACATGTTAGGCACATGCAAATAAAAATAATCCTTAATTAATCAGTCCTTTCTGACAATAAAAGTCCAACTTTCCTTTGAAAAACCCTTGGCTCTCTCTAACCAGACAATACGGTTAATCCTCACAGCATCAAAGGAGCAATGTATTCACTGACAACCAGGTGTTTTGTATTAATGTTTTCATATATGCACCTACTAGCAAAGAGAAAAAATTATCCACTTTGCAGCACCAGTACTACAGCTTCATCTTCCTTGATGCCATAGCCTCACACAGTGTATGGACTCCTAATATGATCCTGTTTTCCTTGATTTGCCTTCATTAGAGCAGGGAAAAATATTTTGAAGTTTGTATCAAGGTTTTTTTGGCTGGTATTTTCTGGAAAGGGTCAACATTATTTATTAAAATAATTTCAGCGTGAAACAGTCAGTCTTCCACATTGAACTGACCCCCTTTGTAAATATATTTCATTTTTTTAACTGTCAAAAAATTATCCAAAGAAAATATTCTTTTGGATCGCAAGGAACAAACACAAAATAAAATGTAAAAAGTAAGTCTATTTCACCAGCAAAACTGAAAACTTTTCTTTTTTAACTCATGAGAAGTCATATTCCTTTTTTTATTCTTTCAGAGTCCCCCAAAAGTCATTTATTCATACAGCTTTGTGTCCCACATATTCATTATTTCCTTTAGAAGATCTTATCTGTCTTTTCCAGATTTTGAGGGTTCTCTTCCATTTTCCTTTTTACCTTAGATATGACTTATCTCATCTACAATCGTAAATGTAACTATCATCCTCCTGCAGACTGTTCAAAGATGTACCTTAATTCTGTAGACTTGTATTATGCAATTCTAAATATAAACTCGCCTATCTGATCTAATAACTGATTTCATATCAAGCTTAACACAGCTATAAAAAATCCATCGACATTTTTCTGCAGACCTTCATCACTACATTATCTCTCAACAGCCATGGATACTGTCATGCTACTCTATCTTATGTTGGGTATAAATAGAGCATCATCTTCAAAGCGAACCTCTTTAGTCCTGACATGGACATCATTGCTACATGTTGCAGCTTCTCTCTGCGTAACATATTTAACTACGGAGAGGCAACTCCTCCATCACCAAGTTCCCACCAAAGTTCAAATACTGCAGACTTTTCCTGTAGCTTTTATCCTATAGCTAGTTAGTAATCATGCTTGTTGATCGTTTCTCCTGATTCTCACATCTCTCTGAATCACTTTCTCAGCTCTGCCATCTACTGCATTGTACATCAGGTATTTACCCTCTGTCTCCAGGCTCTTCACAACTTAGTTCAATCCTCACCATTATCTCGTATCCACAGTTTCAAGAAGTTAATTACAATCAGCCTGTTGGATAGGTTCCATTTTCAAACATACATACTTTTTTTTCCTATTATGCTTTTCTCTCTTAGGAAGAATTTACTGAATCATCCAAGAAACTCCTTCATTATTCTCCTCCAGATTGCTCCTAAAGTCTTTCCTTTGATGTGTCACTAGGCTGTTGATGCACTAAAACTGCAATCTATCATGCTGAATAACACTCATGCGTGGTGATTAATTTTAGCTTTACTTGGCATCCCTGGTATTCTGCAAAGATAATAAAGTGACAAAGATAAGCTAGGTTTATGTTCACAATAAATAAATCAACAACTCCACACCCATCTTTGTATACTTTTGTATAACTAGTGGCAGAACACACAAGAGGCTAACAGGAGGCAGAAACAGTCTTTTGCTTTCAATTGCAAAATTGCATTCCAAATTTGACAGGGAACTATTGATAATCACACATGCATACGTGGTTGGCTTCTTCTCCCAGCCTTGTAAAGCAACACCAAAAGTCACCAAGCTATCAGTGTTCAATTACTAGCATCCTCTGGGAGACTCCCAAGTTGAAAGTTGTGTCACAATTGGTTTAGCTCTTCTTAACACTGTGCATGTTCATGCTATTAGAGAGACGTCTTTGAGAAGGAAATATTAGAGCATGCAGCAAATTCTAAAATTGCCCAACAAAGGCGGGTTTATTTTCTGCGTGCTTCTTTTACAGCAAACACCTGTAACAGTGGCCAAAAGAGTCCGTGCGATTCGGCTCCAGCACGTGGATGCGGCTAAGGCGACATGTCAATTTTGTAGTGCCTTCCTTTCATGTGAACAGTATATATTCTTTATTGTTCCCTTTGAATCTATATCAGAGCTAGCCTTCAGCAACACAGCAATGGAGTCAACTACAAAGTAAGAAAAATACGAAACAACAACTATAAAAATTGTTTCCCATTCATCTGAAAACATGCTGGCAGAAAAGTGGTGTTACTTCAGCAGACAGGGCCTCCCAGAGGGTTCAAGATAGCTGGTAAAAAACTGTGGATAAGAGCTGCCAAAAGAAACAGAATAGTGGACAATACATTTCAAAGTATCAACCAGACCACAGAGGAATCAAGAGAAACTGGAGAATTTATTAAGATTAATCAGTCTAACTGAGAGCTGAGTGGATCACAGTGCTTACCTTCTGTGTGAGAAGGACAAAAAAGGGAAACTGCTTTGCTAACTGTGTGGTAATCTTGAGAGGCAAAGTCAAAGTAGTAAAAGAAAAAAAAAGTTGGATTTTGGTGATGCAACAAATTACTTAAAAAGGATTATTATGGCACTATCTGACAAAGCCTACAGTACGTGCACCAAGGTTTATAAATGTACACCATCTGTAAGTTAGATCCATCAACACAACCTCTATCATTTTCCACCAACATTCTCCAGAAATATAGGAAATTCTTTCCATTGTTATTCATAAAAAAAGACCAACCGATAACAAAATTGGGAAAATAATATTAGCTTTCCAAACAGTTAGTAAATCATCTGATGGTGACAACACAATAAAAAAATAAAATTTAAAAAAAAAAAAGGCAAAACAAAACAAAAAAAAACCACACACAAAAAATTCTACACCACACTCAAGAGTCAAATCTGTCTTGCAGAAATTTACTTTGGAAAAAGCCAGGAAAATTCCGTGGCAAAACATAAAGGCAGCAAACTTTTGCATTAGAAAATGCAAAGACATATTCCTTCCAACTAACATTAAACCAGAAATCTTCCCTAAAATCCTCACTATTTTCTTTTGGGAAATCAGTATGCTTTAGCTTTCTGATGCATACACATTTTTTCATACCTAGCTTCACAGCAATCATGTACCAGCTCAACCTTACACTAATCACACCCAATGCAAATATTTAACTGACATCAAAATAATAATGATCTTCTTGAAATCAGAAGGCCAAAGGCAGTTATCGTGCCATATCCACAATGCATGCCTCAGAGGAGGAGGAAAGCAAGGCAATTTAAATAAATCAGAAGCCAAGGAGAAGTTGAATGTTGTCACCATAGCAGAGGTTCCTTTACACTCTCCTAAGTTCTTGTGCCACAGCTCCTGCTTGTGCAAGCAGTAACATGTATCTGCACTTACTTGAAACATCATTGCCTCACATAAAGTCCACAAATCCATTACAATAGATACTTGTGCCTGTTTGCAGCTGGAGGGCGAAAATCACATTTGTCAGTCACCGGCAGCAACGAAATGAGCACCCTGGGCAGTTCCCCAGGTAAAACAAATCTCCACAGCCAGAAAAACTCAGTTCTGCTTTCCTACTCTACAGGCAGCATTCAAATATTCCTCAAGGAGAAGAGAGAAAAGGGATGATTACTCCCACAGAAGAACATGCAAAATCTCAAACGGCAACAAATCTTTGGACGTCAACTAGTTTTTCTCTTCTGATGGCATGGTCAGCTCTGCTGCAGTCCACAAACACATCAAGGTGAAGTTTCCCAGACACATGCCTCTGGGCAACACGGCAGGATCATCCTTTAAATATGGACATCTAAAATGAAGCCTATTACATATCCTTGCTTGAGGACCAATGCAGGGGAAATACTACTGCCAACAACAAATTAGTGACTTGTAGTGGCAGACAAGTAGCTCTGAGTTCCACCATGTTTGTTCGAACTTTCGTTGTCTAGGTGCAGGCTCTTAATAGTCCAGTCCAAGAAGCAAGGAAAATACAAACAGGTTCTGCTAACCAACAGGTAAAGACAGGTCCTTACACTTCCAGCTCTCTCTGGTTTGACTTTCAGATGACTTCAGGCACAGATGCAACTTGCTGTCATCCATTCTGACAGCATTCGCAAGGACTTCAACTTGGTTTTTTCATCATTACTGAAAAATATTTAATTATTTTCCCCAAGTTTTTAGACCTGATTGGGGTCCATTCAGCAGATTTCCACACCTAAAGTTTAGCTCACCTACCTGAAACCAGTATTATTCCTGGTATTGACATCACACGGTATAAAAAAACATATTCAACAATGCAATTTCCAACAACATCACTCACTTCTGTTAGTGTTACACATGAGAGCAGGAAGAAGCGCGTAACAGCTAAAGAAAAGGGACGCCTTGGTTGGGGTGTGGGAGAGATGTTTGCTTGTCCAAAGCTACCTGTGAATTTTGATGACTGAAGATTTAACTGCCTAGGTTCAACTGCCTCTGAAGGGCCTGTTCACTTTTTGCATACATTTTGTCCTCCTAGAAAGCAGTCCCTAAAAAAAGCTTCATTTAGCATCCACAGTGTCATCCAGCTGAATGTAGCTTAGTGCATAGCTCTCAGGTGGAGGTAAGTTGAGGAGGAAAGGGAAGAAAGAGAAGGAAACAGAAGAAAGAAAAAAGCCCCTGTGTTTTCCCTCTCATCTTGAGCCAATTGTTTTGGAAAGAAACCTGAAAATGGTGAGGTGTGGAAAATCTGTAGAGGAAACTGGGGAAAACAGTCCAGAAAACATCATTTCAGTAAGGTCTGGCATAGTTAACAACAGAGGTGAAGGGGACCAAATATCTTTTTAATCTTTTAAGAGCATGGTGAAGAGTCTGTCCATCCCCAGGAGGCATAGAGATTTACAACTACAGCTCATCTGAGGAAATCAGAGAATCTAAATGTATTTGTACAGGAGTTACTACATTGTAAACAGTCTATCCTGTAGGTTTGGCATATTTATATGTGAGTGTATTTGAATTTCTAACCTTTACATTTGACTGGTGTTTTTTCTAAGGAATAAGGAATTGGTTGCTCATCAGTGAGTGTACAAGTTTGTCACTGTGCCTAGAGGACTCACTACCTATCTGTGGCTTGGCCTTTTTTATGCTGATCTGCCACGTTGTTTACTGGCAAAAGAAGTGCTAGAGATTATTCAGCAAGCTGCATGACATGCCTGTGAACAACAGGCTTATTTAGTCTTTCATTCTGGTGATATAATTTAAAAGAACAAATTAAACTAGACTCTGGGATATATTTGCATATATACTACAGTGGCCAGTGCTTCTCCTTATCCCAAAGGAGTTTAAGCTAAGGTTTTCCTTTACTTAGATGGCCCTTCTCACAGTCTTAAAGGGCAAAAATAAAATTCTTCCTCCTCTCTCTTTACTGAATAAGGTCCAAATGACCCAGTGTCTATATGATGACTCAGGGAGCTGTAAGTTACATCTCTGCCTTGAGATCCTTTCCCTCTGCAAGAAAAAGTCCGAGACAATCAAGGAGCTGGCCACAGTATCCTCTGTAGTGCCTCTATAATGTGCCAAGAGGCACCCTTTAACTTTTAAATCCTCTCAATATGTCCCAGTAAATGGTTACACATGATTCCCTGTGGCCGTCTGCATTCACCAGTTAGATTAGATTTGTCTCCTCGGAAGAAGCTCGTACAAAGAATTGATCAGCTTCATTTGGACTTGACTCTAACAGGGGCACTTGAGAGTGAAAAATACTGCAAACATATTCTATCAAAGCAAAAGATCAAGATCTGGATTCCAAAGTTGGAAACAGGATAGCAAATGATAAGAACTAGTACAGTGCAGATCTTTGGTTAAACTTGACCAACGCAATTCCTCCTTAGCTAGCCAGGTAACTCCCCATGAAGCAATCTAAGATGTTTGTCCACCACCTACTCACATTCTGTCTTTCAAGTGCTACTACACGTAGCTGAACCCAATTCATAACCCCCCAAAAAATTGTATATTCAAGCCTTCCTCTTTAAAGTTTTGAAGCTTTCCTTGCAAGACTGGCTGCTTTTCCCATCTAGCCTTCCACAGGAGAAAAACTAGACTACAGCTCCTTGAGCCTATGGACACCGAAACAACTTTCAGTCTAGGCTCACTGGGGACAGCATCACCTTTTGCATGATCATAGTTCATCAGGCTGCCAATTTCCCATTTTTTTCTCCCTGTTCTGACTAGGAATTAAGTTGACAAGATGGCTGGCTAGCCAGACAAGGTAATGTTCCTTATAATAAAACTTCTTTGCAACAGGAAAAAAATGACATAAAAGGTATAGGCTGCCAGCTGTTATTATACTCGCATTGGCTTCTTGCAGAGACCAAAGGCAATACACCAATAATACAGATTCTACACTTAACAAGGATGTATAAGGCAGTGGTGTATACTCCACCCTCAAAGGTGGTGTCAGCATTGTCAGAATTCATCAGCTCAACTGAGGAGGTCGAAAGTCTTGTTATGGAAATCGGGGGACCTTTATGAGATTTCCAGTGCCCTCCGTTCCCACCAGCTGCCGAGGTAGAAAGCCAGGAGGCAGTCCATCCCTGCGGTTAAGATGATGGTTGCTGATTCCAGCCAGAGGAGCTTAGGCACAAGTGCCAGACTTAGCATTCTTGCAGCTATAGCTACTTCTGCTGGTATAGAAAAGAAACTGCTGCCTGTTCAGCTCTGCCTGTTTCCATGTCTGTCTGAGGCTGGGGAGGACATGGAGGAGCAGCAAGCCTCTGGAGGCTGACCCGCAGGGACCATGACACAATCCCGCTCAGCAGAGCAAGCTTTCCCAGGCCTGTCTTCAAGCTGATGGAGCACAGGGCAGTGAGGCGAAATCTCCACTCTGTGCCAGGCTCTGTCCTCAAAACTGTATTTGAATATTGCAAAGTACAAGCACCTCACTTTTCTCTTTGGCTGTGACCCCGTTTCTAGTTGCTCCTTTTCTGTCAGGCTGTGAGGCCCATGTACCATAACAGTGGGAAGGGTCAGGCTGATAATCCCACTTACCCTGGCACAACTTCACCTGGGGTCATGACTCCTCTCTGGAAACTGCTGACGATCAGCAAACAAGGCTTACGGTCACTCATTGATCAGTGACAGCAGAACAGATCATTTAAGGGAGCAGACTGCACCTGTGCACTGAAAATACAATCTTCAGGGTGTGGGGGAGAAAAAGGTGTAAAAAGGTGCAGGTAAAGATTACTGCACAGTGTGAACACCCAAATGGGATGACCCAGGCTTGTAATTTTACTTCTGGCACTCCTGGATTTTTCAGCGGTTGGCCTTTCAACCTTAATTCTTTCTTTTTTTATTGCCATTTTGTGTGGGAGAAATAATAGTAGAAAAACAGGTCCTAGAAAATAGCAAAATTGAGAGAGTTTGCAATTACAGTCTACACACACTGGTGCAGGATTGCAAATTCCAAAAGGATATGACTTAAGAAGAAATTTCGCAAAATATGTATGTTCTCTCAGTGCGATTCTGTGCCATTCTCCCTCCCGGAGATGGTATCAATCTTGCAGATTAACTGCTACTCATTCAGCTACATCCTCAAAGGGACTGTGGTTCTCTTCATAAATGATTCAGGCAGCAACAGTACACAAACTTAACTCCTTGACGAGGAAGGAGCAGCTACTTAATCATTTGATTTAGATGAATGCATCCTGCTCCCTGTTACTCAGTAGTGCTTGTGGTAACCAGACAGGGACTGGGAGAGGAGACAGGTCTCCCAAGTGAGTGCTGTAGCTCACCTCCTTGGTTGGAGCACTTTCACAGGCTGAGGACCACCGAGTTTTAACAAGGAGAAAGGACTGACCTTGGCAAAAACCACCAGCAGTCAGTGATAAAAGCAAAGAACAAAGTATGTTTGTGTGTGAGTCTGAACAATTTTTGCCCATCTACCTTTAAAATTTGAGACTAAGGAGAGCGCAAAGTGAGACTGTATATAGCCCCTTAGGTGTCAAATACACATTGTGCACCTGAGAAAGAGAAACCGAGACACGCTGCATGGGAGAGCGATACGGGAGCACAGAAGTGACAAGGAAAAGAGCAGGGGGAAGACTGAGATGGCAAGGGACCATAACCCAAGAGGAATAAGGATGACATGTTGCTAGGCTCTGAAGGAGAACAGGATGATCTGCTGACAGCAGAAAGAAAGCCTAAGATTTACACCAGAACTAGGAAAACGTAGTGACTACGGGCTTCATTGTAAGAATTGACAAGTCTGTCACTCGAACTGTTGCAGCCACGGAAGATGTATGACATCTGCCATGAGCAAAGGTATGAGAGATGTGCTTGAGGCAAGGATGAATACTGACAGGAAGTGGGGCTGAGGAAAGCACAGAAAAAACTGCCCTAATTGCCCTTCACAGTGGAACAAATGATCCTGCCAGATTCCTGTTGAAACAAAATCCAGAATAGCTCTGCCCACTAGAAACGAGGCTGAAAGCAAGGTGATCTGTATGATAACTGTCTCTGTCCCCAGTGGGGAGAAGGCGTGGGATCAACAAGAAAGTGAGGATTGACAGATGAATTAATGGAATGTTATTTGCACCTGAGGGAGATTTCAGACATGTAATCCTTGGGAGGAATTAATGGGAAACAGTCTCTTGACACAGCGATTTCCTCATCAACCACAATACCTGGCTAACTTATGTACCAGGATCAAGTTTCATGTGATTTAAAGTAAATAAACTGGGGAGAACTTTCAAGAGAGAGCTCTGAAATCCGTGCCATCTGTCAACACATAAGAAGAGGAAAGCTTAACAGATATGAAAACACCACGGATTAATTAAAATCTGGGAGCAGAAGAAGGGAAAAAAACAAGAGAAAAAGACATGCGCCAAAGGAAGTGGTAGAGTCAGCATAGCAAAGTAGTTAATATGATATAATCAGAAAAGGAAGGGCATAAAGTCAGGAGAGGAGAGACACAAGTGCCTCCAGTCTACACACAAAAGCAAATGGAGGCACTAGAATTTGATAAAGTACATGCAAGCAAGCAAATACTGTAAGACTCAGCAGGTAGTGGAGAAACAGGAAGGGTTGATCAGGATAAAACATAATCCATGATTCAAAGAGAGGGAAAAAAATTAAAAAGGACTTAACTGTACAATTGGTCAATCAGGTAAAGGCTCTGGCTGAAAGACACATCCAGCCATTCCTATAAAAAGTTAAGGAAAAGTGCAGAAAAAGCCTCTTATCTGTGTGAGGAAAGTTTCAGATGCAAAAGGGGACTTTCACTGCAGTGAGAATACAGTTTCGCAGTATCAGAGTGGATGAAGCAATTGTTTACCTACCAGATGCAATAGTGGTTTGATGCTCCTGGGAGTCTGAAGAGACACGCAAAAACTGCTGGCGGTAGTCCGCCAGAACTACAAAGTAGTCCATACGGGTAACACAGGGGAAAGCAAGGAGAGATGCTCTGGGGGCAGAATTTGCACCACCAGAGATGAAAATGAAGACTAGGACCCCCTGATAGCAGGACCAGCTGCAAGACTGTTACCACATGCAGGGCCAGAGGTACAATAGTTATACAAGGAAACTTTGCAAAGAAGAGAGGTTAGATTCTTTAGGACCTGAGGAAACATCTGCAATTAAAGGTTTCCACGAGGAAAGGGCTTTAGCTAAGCTGAAATATGAAAGATTAGGGGGAATTTTCAACCATGGAATTGCTGAAGAGCACATAGCTTGTGGTGATACATCTTCTCAGATGGAGTCACAAGAGCTTTATATCCTTAAGAGTAAGAGAAAAACTAGGAAAACTTAAATAGGAAATGTTGGTGAACAGTTAGATCATTCAAAAAAAAAAAAGCTACAAAAAACTTACACATGCTTCTACACAGATAAAGTAAGAAACAAGATGACAGAGTTGGAATACCTAGCTTGATACAGTAGTCACATTGGAAACTTAAGAGGAAAAACAATCAATGGAATATTATTGCACTGGGATGTAAAGTATGGGGGAAAACTACTGGATAAGTGTAACTATACATTATAAGCCTTTGTAATTTACATTATAAAGCCTTAATATGAAGTACAACTTAACAGAAGATCTGTACCTACAATACAGTAGAACCCCTACGGACTGACATTTTAGACCTAACTAGGAAGAGTTCAGTAATGGGGCTATACTGACTGGATGGTCAGGACAGCAATAGTAACCAACATAGAGAGATTTGTGAGGCTCTGAAGGCAGGAGACAGTAATAAAAGGCCTCTATGCCATCTTCCTAAAGAAATTGTTAGCACAAACATCATGTTGGGGTGGACGACATAATATATTTTTATATATTTGTAATGTTTAATAGTTCAGACACTCAGGGAACCCCTAACAAGAAGAGTAATGTTTACTTATTTGACCAGCACACAAACCCAAGTTCAAAAATACAGCAGAGCCCTTTTGGCCTTCACAGGACCTGAGTCGGCATCCAGGTTGAAATAAAAAAAAACAAAGCCATATGCTATACTTGTGATGAACGCGAGATTGCTTAACTGACTTTCTTAGACTGGTGGAGTTTTCTAGCTGACAAGACTAGGACAAAGTCATTCTTGCTTTGACAAGTTTATTTGTATTCCTCTGAAGATTAAGAATTGAAGCTTTTTATGAGGCAAGTATATCAGTATTAGCTGGCAGCATACAGGAAACACACTCTTACGAGTTCCTAGCTGTATCTTCTGTAGGAATAAAAAGAAAGGGCATGAACACTAATGAAGTCCTGCATCAGAGCTTGTTTGAACAGCTAAACCAAGAATCAACCACAGTAGTCAAAGAACCACACAGTAGAGAGTTCTGCTCCATGTTATATCAAGCAGCAATATGACGAAGAAGGAGGTGCGATTAGTCATTAAACTGGAAGTGTGTAAAGGCTAATCTGACCTGCTAGTATTATAAACTAGATACCTCACACCCAGCAGTGTATACTGCAAGTAAAATGGTTTAAACATTTTAGTGCCAATCTTGACTTTAAGCCTACAGAACAGACAATCCAACACTTCCCAAGGTAATATTTCACAGTTTAATCATCCTTACTCTTAATGATTCACACTTTATTTTTCAGCTGGAATGTGTCTAGTTTTGGCTTCCAGCTGTTGGTTCTTGTAACACAGCTCCCTGCTAGATTAAAGAGCTCTGTAGTACCCAGTAACTTCTTCTCATGAAAACACTTATCTGTATTGATCACACTACACATAAATCACCTTTTGGATAAAACAAACCATATTGCTCTCTCTCTGTCTTTCATTTTGACATTATCCTCAAGCCCTCATACTGTTTCTGTTGATTTCTTTTGTGTGCTCGATCTTTCAGCTTGCTTCTTTAAATATTAATTCATCTCATCTCATTTTAGCTGTCTACAAGCTGGGCATCTAGCCTAGGCAAGTCTTCAAGGTCCCTCTATAGCCCACTGAGGACAGAAGGCAACTCCAGAGAGCAATTCATCCTTATCTCTTAGACATCTCTCTCAGGATCAGATAAGGATGGTTTGGATGTAAGTCTTTCTCCGTGAACTACAGCAGGAATCTCGGCCACCTGGCTGGACTGCACACCCAGCTTTCAGAGGGCTGAATTTCAGTTAAATCAATTCAAGTTGATATTCAAACTCTGGTATCAGTTGTTTTCAGCACTTCGGCATGTACTTCAGCAGGACTGCATGTGGCAGTCAAGTCACCTCACTGCTCTTGCTATACACACTTGCACGTCTGTCCCTCTCTGCTGCATCATAACACAGAAGCTCATTTTGATTTCCTTCATAGTCTATGACCTCTATATCCTTTTTAGGAACCCTCTTCCAGACTGCAATTTCTCCTTTTGTAATCTATATTTGGACCTAACACCTCCTGGAAAAATAAAGATCACTCTGCAAGCTGTATCGCTATTCCCATTGTAATTATCATGATCCAAATAGTCTCATATCTCAGTTGCACCTATTTAAACTTCCCGTTTTGGAGCTTGAATGAAATAATACTGAGCTTTACAGATAAATGACATCTCTGATACGAGCTGAAAACTTGCTTTTAAGGATGTAATAACTCACCACATTCCTTCATAACCAAGACCTAAAAACTCAGGTAGTTATATAGATCTCACCCTTCAAAACAACCATAAATTTTGGAAGCCCTAACTTTGTTTGGTAATAACACCTTTTTGTGATACACCATCAGCTTGTCTCAGAAGGGAATTCATGAAAATGTCAGTTCTGAAATGTATGAGATTACAGAGAGAGAAATAACAGTTATTGTAGATACATTTATCCCTGAATCTTTGAATTTTCAAGATCCTAGCATAATTAGGCAGTAAGATGTTATGAAAAACTGACTGTTGTGATACGAATCAAGGGAAAACTTACCACAACAGCTTAGAGGTGTTCCAAAAGCACTATGAAATACAACAACTAGATCTTTGAATCAGTGACCTTACAAACAGCCCACCCTGAGCCACCTTCAATACACCGCAATCATTCTAAAGCTGCAAATTAGCTTTGCTTCAATTCCTTTTATGTATTATGTAGGAGAGCATAAAGAATTGGTCTGAAATCAGGAAAAATATGCAAACAAATAAGGCCTTTATGTATTACATAATATGTGAAAATAAATCTGTATGTTTACTAAGTTCTGTGTAAGAAAACTGAAGAATAACAAAAATAAGTGAGTTAAAGAAGAAAGAGAAAATCAAGATATATCCATGGCTGCACCCAGAAGCACATCTCTTTGTACGTGCAGCAGACAGTATCCGTGCGGAGCTTCGCTAGTCCTCAGTTACACAGGGTACTTCCTTGCGAAGAGATAACGCAGGCCCATTAGGTGGAGGGGGCTGATGTTCCTCCTCTCAGGCAGCTACTGAGAGAAGTGCCAGAGATGCGCGAGGTGGCACAGAGGAAAAACCACAGCTTCTGCAAAACTGGACAGCAAGGAGGAACTGGGAGCAGCCAGGCAGGCTGCCCTGTGTGCAGAACCCAAGTAGTGGTGCTGCAACACAAAGTTGCTGAGATAGTTGAAACCAAGCATAGAAGAAAAGAGTCACCTGCAAAGAGAAAGTGGGCAGGGGGAAAGCTGTATATAAGTTCTGTTTCTTCCTGTTCTGCTTTCTCTAGCTGATTGCATTTTATGTATTTAAAAAATAGTTATGTTTTTAGCTTTTCAATCAGATCATATGGGAGTGGGGGAAGCTAAGCTTTAAATCTGCTGGTCTTTGAGGAGATGTTCACTCTAGTAGATGATATAAACATCTGCACTTCAACGTCCTGGGCACCTCATGGCCTTGCCACGCTGCAGAAGCATTAGTGCGACCCGTAACCCATTCTTACCTCTGGAACAAGCTCTAGAAATCAGCCCAAGACTCGCATCTAGCTGCTCTGAGCACAAGGAGAGACGAGAGCTGGTACATCTTCCTCCTTTCTCCTTGCACAAGAAGGTTAATTAGGTGCTTGCCAGGATCCATCCCATTCCCCACCCATATCACTCCAAGAAACTCTTGGCGTGGGTAAAGGGAGGCAGCTCTGGTCAGCAATGTGGTTTAGCTGATGGCCCTCCAAACAACAGCACTAGCACAAACAAGGAGCAGCACACAGGTAGGAATGAGAAGCAAGGGGCAGCAGGAACTCCAGTAACCATCCTCACTAGTGAAGAAAAAGATTGCAAAACCAATGCCATGAAGTAGAACAGTTTAGAGCATCTTGACAATCCTGGCCTGAATCTGAGGGTTTAGGGGGAAGCGAGTCCTTTCTTTGCAAAGTTACCATCACAGATAATCACACCGCTACTACGCCTAAGCAAGAGCACTGATATTCATGTAGCAAAATGCAAAAATGAAACAGGTGAAACATCCAGGTAACGTGTTCTTCCCGGGGGGGGGGGGGGGATAAAATGAACAACATAAAACTGAAAGAACAGCAAGTGTTAAAAGATACATTACTTAATCTGGAACTATAAATGCAAATGTCTTCATCATAAGTGGGTTACTGAGCCCTGCAACAACTCCGTCACACTAGTATACTGTGAATACCCATAATGTTTTTGATGAGTCAACACCCCATTAAGCATCTCATGGTGACACCCTAGCATTGGAAAAAAGACATTTATTTTCACATGTTTTTCTGGCAAAACAACAGTCTAAAAGTATTCCTCAGCATCCATTCTGCAAGATATTTGAATTCAGTGAGGACCTTAAAATGCTGCAATTTCTTTTTTTGAATGACCAATTTGAAATGAATCAACTGATCTGAAATGATTTCAACTCATTTGAATGAATCTGTTGCTTGCAAGATAGAAAAATAATGGCTTCGTAGTAAAAATTGATTAGATAACTAATTTTTGCTGTTTTTTTTAAAGGAAAGCAGCAATTTCAAGTTAAAAAATGGAAGTTTGTCTAAAATTCAAATACAAAAAGAACAGAAAGCTAGAAAATTAGGTAGCTATTTATTTCTCCCTGGGCCAACAATCATGGGAGTCACCGTCTTCTTAGGGGAAGAAGCGTAACTGCAGTAACTCTGAGTGATCTAGGAAATGCGTTAATGGTCTCCCAAAGAAATTCAACTCAAGCTCTACATCGGGTAGTGGTACAGACTGGGAAGTTGGACGAGAACGTGGGGTGTCCCTGGGGAGCTCTAAAGATGGATGAGATGAATCCTCCAAAGAGACAGAGATTAGAGGTTTACTGTTTTAGTATTAAACCAAAGCAAACTGAAATGTGTTTACTATGCTGTGGCAGTGCAGCACCTGGCAAGGTGCCTTTCTGGGACAGAGGACCTGGAACCACCTGGTTCAGTAAAAGGAGAACAAGTTAAGGCTTGTATCTGGCAAAAAGGATGGTAATCCCCTTCAGAAAACACTTGTTTCTTCCCTCCTTTCATCCAGAAAGCCTTATTGGAAAGTAAAAGAAGAATGCCAGATTTTAAACTGTCTAAAGCCTATTATCTACTACATTAACTTTTATCAAGTTATTAAAACAAACTCTTCATAAAGGTGCTGTATTTCTACTAAGGTTGTAAAGAGAGACAAAGTGAAATCCTCCAACTCCCTTGCAGTACAGGAGTATTCATCAAACGAAGCATCAACAAAGCTGTACTTCGTAGGTATGCTTGTGCTTATTTTAGCAGCAATCTTCCTCTTGCCCACAATCATCTTCCTTAAACTAAAATAATGATGTTCCAGCAGCACAGAGTAAAGATTTGCTAACGTTTCTTTTGTCTTTTTTTAAGTTGCAATCTTTGCTATCTGCTTTGCATTTCATTGTAGGTTATTATGGCATGGGAGTGAAACTTGTCAGTTGTCGACCTCACAGTGTCGGCAGCCTGGAAATGCTCATGCTGCTAACTAGCAATTACTCACACGTCAGCGTTAGATCTGAGCAAGCACAGGCGTCTTTGCGAAGCCTTCAGAACGTCAGTCTCAGCTCCCAGTACACGCTATTAATGACAAACTACAAATCAGGGAAAGAAATGCTTTTTCAAATGCAGGCATTCAGCCTGGGAGATTACCATTCGCCTTACTATAGCTCCAATCAAGGAGCTTGGGAATGTGCTGATTTACATGGGACCCTACTGGCATTGCCGAGACGCCAGATGGTACTTGGCCAATCACAAAATCAAAATGTGATTTTTCAAAGAAATGCGGTGCGCTCTGCCAGTGCTCATACATGATGCTTGTATGCAAATGTAGCAAAGATCTCTGCCACTAACGACTAATTGCCAAGTCACTCAACTGTAACTCAAATTGTCACTTTTTTCTCCCAAGGTGAAGGTTTTATTCCTCACAAGTGAGGTGGGGTTTTTTTTCCAAGTGTATTGACAAAAAGACATACTAGCCTATCTTCTGTTGACAGGAAACTTGCAGGAGATTTGCTGTCATGTACAATATTTCTACATTTTTCTCACAGACTATTTCTACATTCTGTAACAAATTTTGTTATATTGGTCTCATTGTACATCTTTTTTCTTTTTGCAGTTGAGCAATAGAAACACTGAATAGTAAGAGCATCACCATTGTTAATTTGACTGAAAGTACTGGAATTATCAGAATAGAAATCCACTTTCATGTAGTTTTAGCTTATGACAATAAGTTACTATGGCAGCAGGCAAAATTATGTGCAGTTAAATAAACATTCTTTTTAGATGAGCATAAATTATTTCAGTTCATGCGAATTTAAAGGAGGAATAATACCAGCTATTTAGCTAAGCCAAATATCCTCAAAAATCTTACTCCTTGTTAGTCACACTTTCGTTATCATCTCTACAATGTTTTACAGATCACAGTTACCTTTCTCCCAGTGGAACTGTTTAAAAAAAAATCAGTTATGATATAATTTGTAAAGATTTTTTTTCTACTTCTTGTTCCTTTGATTACTGATTATACAGTCAAGCGTGTAAAATTTGTCATCTGTAATCAGATTAGAATTATTATGAGTATCAACTGTCTTCAAGTACTCGAACATCTACTTTGAGTTAATGAATTATACCAGGTACTTAGATTGGTTATTTTAATCTGTGGTTTTTTGTCATGACCACTTGAGGATTATGCGACAGAAAATAAACCTTGAGATATTTCCTGGCCTAACTTCACATCCAAGCAGTCCTATCCTGTCCCTTCTGGAGAAAAAAAACGATGGGTGAAGAACAGATGTTTGTACTTTCCTGACTGTTCATAAGCAAAGGCTAGACTTGAAAGTGTTGTGGAAAATCCACAACGGTCTCTAAGCAAGACTCAAGGCTGTCCAGAAACTCACTCCACAAAGCTGCACGTGCACTGTTGAAAAAGTCAGCTCCAAGAAGTAAGCTCCGCTTGGCAGTGCCGTCTCTTCTTAATGACAATCACGTAAGACTTGGACAGTCATCTGCACATTCTTGGCTAAGAATCCCCTCCTCAACATTCACAATTTAGGAACATATGGGCTCCCTTGTCAGCTTACACTCATGCCCATCTGTTCAGATGGTACGGAGTCTGCCCACAAGTCAGTCGGATTGTTGCTCCAGGGTACACGCGGCACGCAATAACGGGTTTAGATGAGCAGCCTGCACAATACTGAAAATGCCTTTTCTGCTGCAGGATGCCTCTCATCTGTCCCAGCAGTCAAGCATTGGCACCACATGCCTCCTTACACTTGATCAAAGCTGTTGGAATGTATTTGCCAGAAAAGAAAAGGAAGCTGTCAGCTGACCACTCTCATTGATTGCAGGAAACAGAGCTGCCTGAGTAATAGAAACACAAAAAGAAACACTCTCTTAAGAAGTACAGTCCTGGCTAATCTTGCAGCCTCAATGTACAAAGTGTCCCAGAGGAATATACAGAATATAGAGAACTACAACTGAGTAATTCAGTGAAGATTAAGGCGTAGACTGTAATACCTAAAAAATACCTAGAAAAATCATTTCACGTTTGCTTTTGTCTTTCACTGTTGCTGGGAAAACATGGGGAACAGGTGTAAATGACAGCAAAAAAGGTCATCTAACAGGCACAGTCAACTCCTAGACAACGGTATGTCAACCTCACAGCACAGCAGCATTCAGAAGGTAGGAATTTACATTTCATATAACAAGTTTGGACTTGGTTTTAGATTTTGCAGTAGTCGATCCCTAGAAATACCCCTCAGGCTCATTAGTAACTGACAGGGTCACACACTGAGTACAACTTGGGTGGCCGAGGGCATCTAGGCAGAAACTTCACATCTTCCAAGGTACTGAACAGAAAGTTAGTTTTCAACATCTCTGCGGTAGCATCCCATTGAAGAAAAGCCCTGCTGCCTCCAATGAGAAGATCTGGCAAGCAAGGTAGGTAAAACAGGTGAAGACACACTCTGTTTTCCTACACGTGGCAATGCGGCATCCCAGCAGATTGTACCAGAAAGAATTTATAGAACAGATTACCATATACATACATCAGGACTGCATGTCTGGGACAGAAACTGTACATTTGTATCTGAACAGAGATCGGTCCTAGCAGGAGTAGAGAAACTTGTCAACCTTTACTATAGCTGTTGCTCTTTCATTTAGTTCAAATAGGACAGCTGACCACGGACACTTTTCTACAAGATAAAAGAATTTCCATGGTTAATATTTTCCACTAGTATTTTCACAAATTTAAAGAGCTTTTTCAGACGGTACTTTTCTGAATCACACTGAAGTTTTTCTCCATATACATACAAATTCATGACAAATGTTTGTTAATTGCACAGGCTGGCATGTTCCAGCAAGGGTAGGCATGCAGGAGGAAGTTTGAGCTGCAGAATAAAAACTCTTCTCAAATTATTCCCATTCTGAAGATTGTTCATCCAAACTACTTCAGGGAATGCCTTCTAGTAATTAATACGCTCACAAAAAATGATGACTTTGCACAATTCAGTCACCAGAAATGGATTAAACAGGTAGTTAATATTGTTTGAAATATCTAATCAGCAATCCTCTAAAATGCTGCCTTTCAGGTCAATTTCAGTAGAGATTAAATTAGGAGACAGCTGAACCATGTAATGAAAGTAAATCCACAAATAAGAACAAATCCAAAGAAAATAATTCTTCAGTAAGCAGTGGTGATTTATCCAAGTCTGATACAGTTAATACTACTAAAATAACATAAAGCATTTCACTCAAATATTTGTTTAAATTCTTTAGGTAACTCACCTGTATTTCCTTTCTATAAACTCCTGAATAGCAAAGCTTTATCTACAAGTTCAGTGGAAAATTAATTGCAGTCTGTTCTACAATCAAGAATGAAACCCAGTTTTAAATTCTGCTCATAAAGTAGTAGAAATAAAGAACACCTTCAAGGAAATCTTAAAAATCTTGCAGAAAAAAGTAACTGTGCATAACATGGTATTAACTCCTCTGTCTCTGTGCTTTTCTGAGCTAATTCGCCTGTGTGTTCACTGTTTTTCTTAGCAAATAAGGCAACAAGAGACCATGCCACAGTACTTGTGATCAGAACTAGGGTCCAACATGATCTTTTCTCAATATCAAACTTGAAATAAATCCTTCTGATTTATGTTGGTTTGCTTCTCAGTTTTAGAAAGTCATATCAGACTAAAGCGTAAGGAGAATGCTTCAATGAAAATGTGTTCATTTTACCTTTGTAGCTCTTAAAGTATTCCTCTTCAAGAGCAGAAGAAATTATAGGACTATAAAATGCATGAAAGGCACAGCTCACTAAATTTGGCCTTGGATCTTAGGCATCTGTAGAACAATGACAAATGAATTTGATTATACCATTTATATCTTGGAAAAAGAAGAAGGAAAAAACCCATAAAAGAAACCCTTTCTTTTCATGCATAGACCCAACATCAAATGTCACGATTCTCAAGCCACTGGGCCTTGTCTTCTGGAGCCTACCATTACCAAACCTGAATGGAGTGTCACACAATTGACTATGATTCAATACATACTCCACAGCAAAAGCCGTAATTTAAAACAAGAATACAGGAGCATATCTAAGTAAAACTGACCTCAGTTGCATGTGAACTTTTCCAAACAACAGCCAAAATTAGAATGACAGATTGTGTACTGAATGCCCAATATTAATAAATTCTTAATGCAATTTTCTGCATTACTATGTTATGAAAAAAGACAAAAGAAGGTACTTTCACATGCTAAAGAGGTTCCATTAGGTGAGTTACTCTTTTGGACGTTCAAGAACGAATGCCACAGGTGTAACAGGGACAGATTCTGGCATACTTTTTTCCTCCTGCTTGCTTAAAATAATTATTGTATGCAAATCTTAGTCTTTCCTCTTGCAAACAAGCAAATCCAGCAACAAAGAGGATTACCTAGAGTTTGTCCTACCACCAAAATTGAGGTTTAGAACAGAATCCTAAAAATTTCTGGGCCATTAAATTTAACCTTCCTTCTCTCAACCCTTGATAGAGTAGAAATAAAAGTGATACAATTAAATGTTTATTTACCTGTCAATGTTGCAGTTAGTCTAAATCGTGGCAAATGCAACATCCCATTCTAATCAGGTCTTTGTACCGTGTCCTTTGTTGTAATACCTGAGCATGTCTGCCCAGGCACCGACTTTTAGAATAGCTGAAAGTTACACTGAAGAAAAGAGCTGCAAAACTGGGAGAGGAAGATGGCTTGTTGCAGTATTCCAGTTATAAATTCTACAAGATAAACTAATCTGGCTTTGATGAAAAAATATCTGTTTATGAGTGATTTTAGCGAAATGAAGAGTTTCAGTTGCTGTTCAAGATGAGGAAAATGTTCCAGCTGTTTGATCCAAGGGCAGTTCACAGAAAGTATGAAAACAACAGAAAGGAGCTACTCATAAAGAAATAACGGGGAAAGGGGAAAAAGTGTTCAGAGAGGTATAGTTTTCGAGTTTAATTTCTGGAAACAAGGTTTGTCAAATCTGCAATCCCACCTCAGAATGCCCCAAACCATGGGCAGCAGAAGAAAGCACCTCTGCATTTTCCAAAAATAGCCTCTTTGATTTATATCTCTCTCATAGGCTCAAGTTTCTTTTTCAATGCAAAAGGCTTTCTAAGTAAAAGAACTTCACATGTGATGCAAAAGAGGAGCAAAGGAAATTCAAATCAAAGTGCTCAGAACATTATGCTCATTATAACAAGCCCAATTCCCCACTCCACACACACACCCCCTCACACTGAATTCCCCTAAATCACTGGGACACAATATTAGTCTAACAGGTAGGAGAAACAAGTACTGAGAAGCAGTGTCTATACTATTTCTGAATTTCAAGTTTCAGACCTTATTAGATTATTAGTTTATTCTGTTTTTTCAAGGAGGACCACCTATGTGTAATCTGAGCATAATATGTATGCTCATTATATTTTTTATATATATATATTATATTGTGTATCCCTTAAGCATTCAGTACACATAGTACAGAAAACCCACACAGGTTTCAAACCACATCAAACAATGAACCTCATCAAACCTTGTGCAGTATGTTCACTGCTGATAACTGCTATTTCACAGTCCCAGACAAAGTCTGAAGGAGAAAAGTTTACTTCGGCTAAGAAGAAGGATCCCTGCACTATGCCTGGTGACTCCCTGACCATTCAACAGAGCAGCAGTGGTCCAGCAGCTCAGGACCCAAAGCCAGCTGGCACAGCACCCGTGAAGCAAGGTGAGCTTAAAGGTCCCCGTGCATATAAAGAATTAAACACAGGGATGACGAGCAGAGACTGGGAGATTTGTACTAAAATTACTCGTAATGCTGGAAACTAGTCAAAATAATTTAGACACTGCTCTGGGTCCTAAATTCAGAGCATTTAAAGATGCCAGCTCTCCCAGTTGCAATCTCTGAGAAAAACAAATGGGCAACCAAGACATAATGGTCTATTTTACTGAAGTCAGATCAGTAGTGCTTACCCAGTCTGAAAAGCAGAAAGGATCTACTCTCTTCCCCATCTCTGAAGAGGAAAAAATGCTGGGTTTAGACAGCACTTGCATTGGGATATATCTAACAGTTCCATCTAAATACATGTTACCCAGGCAGTGCAAAGATGAATATTGGGATGCAGTACAAGGACTGAGAATTCGGGCATGCAGGTGTGCTTCCTGAGCAGAACTCTGAGTAAGCTATGAAATAGTCTTTGAGAAATAAATTATGAAAACTCTTTCGGTCAGGTCAGTTGGAAGTGGACAGCAGAGACCTATAGACGTGCGCTAAGGATTGGTTCTACATTCACAGGAACAGAAACCAGAACAAATGACCTTGTAAAACAGCAATACGCTAAGCTGCCTTCCAATTAGTACATATACACTTTTTTATTGTGTGTGTAATTCTGTATACCAAAACCTGACATTTTCACAGTAAGGCCACAGTCCTCCAGGACTCTGTCTTTTCTTTGAAACACGAAGCAAAGGAGTCAAAATTTGAAACAACATTACTGACTGCGTAATACCACCCTACAGAAAGACTGTGACTCCCGAGGAACTCAGCTTGTCAGAGCATCCCACCAAAAATACAAAAATTGTCCTCCAGCACTGTTTGGCTGATGGAGTCTGTCCCATCTTTAAATACGAAAATGGAGCGAGGTGACAGGGCTAGGAACAAAAACCCAGCCAGGGCCTGGGCAGCAGACACTGAAAAGCTGAAACACTGTAATGGAGGGGCAGCCTGGGACCGCTGCATAATGAGTCCTGACGGAACGAAAGAAATCTTTTCATTTCCGTACAATTAGGGTTGCTGCAGACTGGAATTGATTATGCAGACCTGATCAGCAAAGTTACTCAGCCTGGAAACTGTGCAATCCACAGAATAACATCTCGTGAATAAGGTCTTGTGTCAAGGCTTGTGATTAGTATTCTGTTAGGGATTGATTTGATTATTCCAATTATAAGAATTAACTTACACATGGACTTTGAAAAAATGAAACCGTGTGGGAAATACCTTGCACTGCCACAGTAACTCTCATTTTTAACACATTCAATACGTGACACTAATTTACTTAAAACTGGATTATTTTTCCTCATAAGTACATAAGTAGAAAAGAGGTATTCTACAAAAGCAGAGCTGATAGACCCAGGAAAGCCTTTCTATCACACTCAAAGTTTAAAAGCATTTGTCCTTGAATGCAACAGGGGATGGTAATGCTCTAAGTTGAATGGAGATGTGTGCAAATGCCCACATCAATAAAAAAGGTTTGTACACTGTTAAACACAGTCCTTGGAGGTAAACTAATTAGTAAACTAGAGAGTTTTAAAACTCTCAAGTGCAATCTTTGAACTGAAAAAAAAGATATCTACTAATGAAGTCCCCTGTGGGTTAACAGTCTAGATTTGGCAGCACACATACTGCTATAGCTGAATTTCAACTAGGTTGATACACAGACAGCAGTAAGAAAAGTTGTATTTAAGGACAGAAAAAAGGATGGGTACATATATAATAGATCCAGTGACCAATATATCTCTTCACAATTCTTAGGGTTTAAGCTGTAAGGTGAAGAAGAGCAATCTAAACGTCCTATCGCTGAAAGGGAAGTGGCAAGAGAGATACACATTTATGGATGATTGGTTTCAAGCAATATCTGAGAAGTCTCTTGCCCATATAAAACGTAACAGAATTTATCATTCTGAAAGCGGTATAAGCATATATTTTCAATGTATTGCACAGAAAGAGATATGACCTTTCCTTTTTGAGCTCAACGGTTTTTGTAAAAAGGCTTTCTTTGCTGTGCTGTTTAGCATAAAGCATTCAGGTGTACAACTGCACTTGAATTAGAATTTTGAATGTAATAAAAAATTGCAAGCAGAGTAAATATTCAATTTGGAGCTCCATAAAGATTTTATAATTGTCCTAACCTTGACAATAAGAGAAGGATTGTACCTGAAACAGTGTTACTTATTCCTTATTAGGAAAACATGATTTATCACACTGCAACCAAGAAGCTGGCCGTATGAGCCACATTCTTTAATAAACACGGTACTTTCATATGGTGTTACAATCCCTTCTCTTTATTTGACTACAAAGCCTGAAAATAACACCAAAGTGGCTTTGGGCAACCATCAAAACAAATCAAGCTCCGACGTTATCAGCTTCTTAAACTTGTCACAAGTTAGAAACAGAGACACAGGAAACAGAGATCTGGACTGAAAACAGCAGAAGTTGCTTCTTACTCTCCAGAAATAACACCAGGACTTCTAAAGCTGCCATCAAAAACACCAGGGCAGTCAGGAGAAAGGGAAAAGATACGCAGAAGGCAGCCCCAAGAAAAGTGCCTCTGATAAACAGCAGGATTAGTATGGCCAGGCTATGTATGAGGAAAGAATGACGTTCCTCCTTCTCTTACCTACAAAGAGTCTTCCAAACACACATACTTCATGCTACTTTTGTCGTCCAGGTTGAAGGCTGACACCTCTTTGACCTGTGGCTTTGTAGGAGAAGAGGGAAGAAAGCACTCCCAGGCTATGTTAGAGAGCACTGCAGAGCTCTAACAGAAAAGTTAACGGAGCAAGGAAAACCCGGCTTCCACATTCCGTGAGCCATTTTATTCTTCATTTCATTATTCTTCATTTAAAACAACCTTGAAGTTTCTGGTTTTGTTTGGGTTTGGTCGTAACACATTTTTTCTTTTTGAACTAAGTTAAAGGCAAGCCTTGCTGACATATCTATTCTTTTATTTGCCAGATGGGACTAGCTTCAAAGGAGCATTTATGTTTATTCAATCCCCATCTTTCGGCAGTTTTACTGGTATTTAGTGAATACTTTCATCTAAGGGATGCAGAAAGCACATTTTGGGATGTGTTAAAGTCATCTGGGAAGAGAGGAAAGGGCTGACATTAACTTTCTCACAAAGCAGAAGGGTTTCATAGCAAACTATTCAAAAATGCATATTGCCAATATAAACCAAAAGTAGAGATGCCACAGGGTCGCTATAAATGTCCTCATCCATAGAGAAAAGACCAGGTTAAAGATGGACAGTTTGCACTTCCCGATGCTTGGTTAATTGTTCTTGTGGCGCCTTTTGGAGAGCATAAGGTTCATTCTTATCCATCTTTTCTATGAGTCAGTCATGCTTACACTTCTCGGAGAGCTCCAAATTATTTATTAGTTGTTTACTAGACAGTGGCTCAGAACAGACACTTTTTCTAGGTGGCTTCTGAATTATTTGCTGCCTATAGTGGTTGTAACTAATGCCATTACTTTCCTTCCAGGATATATAAAAAAAAAAAACACAAAACAAAACACCGTCTTGTAGCTGCAAAATGTAGCTGCAAAAGTGTTAACCTGTATTCAGCAAATGCACAGTTGCATTGGAGAGCTACCTAAGGATCACTTGTTTGTATTAATGTGACCAAGAAAAAAAAGGGGGGAAAACAGTTTAGTATATGTGAAAAGAGGCTGCAAAACTTATCTGCTGTGCTAGAGAGAAAAACTTGTCCCCAAAGTAGACAAACTGAAAGGATCTCTTTATTCATACTGCCTTCTCATAGACTTGTTTTAAATTATGTCAGCATTGTTATTTCCGATACAGAGCACTGTAAAGATACAACTATCAGGTTACAAATGCCTGGAGGCAGGGAAAGCAGAGGGCAGTCAGGCAGATATTTTTTATATTCCTCTTCTACATAAAAAAAATGCAAGAACGACTATATTGCTCAGAACAAAGTCAGCTTTATCCAGCATCCTGTCTGACAGTGGACAGTAACAGATGTGTCAGAAACAAGAGGGCAATAAACATTATACTCTCAGCTTCCAGAAATCTATGGCTTAAGGTCTCAATAAGCCACTGTTTACATCTTTGAGTTTAATAACTTGTGATGGATTTTTTATTATTATTCCATGAAGTTATTCAGTGATTTTTAACCTGTTTCAGTAAGGGTTTTCTTTGTTTGCTGTAAACTAGCTGCCATCTGATACCCCCTGATTCTTTTACAGTGAAAAAGAAGAGTGAACACCAATTCCCAAGAGCCATAGGTACATCCTGGACCTATTCAGCTCCAGATTGATGACTCCTATGCAATCTCCATTCCTTTCCCTTATATTTCCTGCCATTCCACAGCTGAGCACCAAGCTGACAGTCGATGGACCTACACATGGTGATTCCAGGTTCTATTTTCTGAGGAGCAATAGCTAATTTTGAAACAATACTAATTTTTCTATGTAAGGTTGTTTCTGCCTCAAGCTGACTAATAGTGCTATGTCGTTGCCTATGACCAGTATTCCAAGCAAAGAAATATTACAAGGCCAATTATCATTCCAAGTCTATCATTTCTTACGAAAGGCCATAAAACTTGTTGCTGCCTGGCTGGAAATACACACCTACTGTATTTTCACGCATGTAAACTGTATTTCAGATAGCTCGCAACCATGCAGGCAGCCAGGTGTTTGAAAAGCAACCATGGGCTAATGCAGATCTTCCTATAGCCCCCAGGAAACCCGAGGAGCAGGGTGAGGGAATCAGAGGTGCAGAAATTCCTGAGCTAGGAAGGGAGGGAGAGGGATTGAACCATCTGGGGAGGAGGAAGTAGACAAAGGCCACTAATGTGCAGGAAGGCTGCCACAGGACAGACAGGTCTTGCTCTTGGATTATTTGCTTTTACCTATTACTGTCATTGTCACTCAGTGCAAGACCTGGGGGATTCTAGTCATTCATTTTGTCATTGAGGATATTTTAGAGGGAGAAAGGGTTGTCCTGGTAATTTAACACATACTTCATAGGTATTTATCCCTCTTTAGGTACAGCTATTTCTCTGTAGACACTCCAGAGATAAAAATGTAACATCATATTAGACAGAGAGACATGCAGCAATAGTGAGACAGCAAAAGGGACAGAACAGCCTCAGTAGATCACTTACGTATTCAGGATTTGGGGGCCAAATAAAGTGATGAAATAACGCAGAGAACTCAGGCACAACGTCTCCACAGTGATTAGCAAACAAGCAATAAATTTGTTCCTTCCTGGTTTCTAGCACCTTACATCCCTCCCCAACTCCATTGTTTTTACAGAGTTCAACATCTGTTTTAAAAAACACAAGCGCTTATTTTTTTAAGACGTTCCCAGAATAGAAATGTCAAATGTAAACATCTACAGAATCTCCAGGCCTTATTTTATTTTGAACTTCTGCACAGCACTCAGGAGATTACATCCAGACTAAAAGGAATTCTGAACTATGCCATCCTGTTTTTCATCTGCTGCCAAAGACTTCTTCGAAATTCACAGCTCATTTGAAACTTCTGACTACTTAATAAACAAAGCTTTGTACTATCACTATTATCACCTAATTAATATATATCTCATTTCAGAGCTTTATTGCATAACATAAAGCTTCTGCTGCAAGTTTGTACAAAAATTACTATGCAGACTTCAGCTAATTGCACCTCTCAAAACCATAGTTCTGCTATACACTGGCACAAGCCAAACTACGTCTAAGTAACATCAATTACTCCTCTGTAAAAAAAAAATTCTAGAGAAAGATCTTGTCAGTTTTAGGCTCAGCTTTACAAAAAACATACTTCAGCCTACACCTTTACACCTATAACAAAGTGATAATTCTGCTTTTAATACCTTGTGATACCTGAAAGGGTTCCTTGTGCAATTGGGGTTTGTTTTTGTAATTTGAGACCGCATTACTATTATTTGTTTCTGGAACAATATGACACATGCCACGATTCAAAACCAACCCCAATGAAAACTTCTCTAAATTGCATCACACAAAATCCACCAGCACAATGCAAGCCTTGTACTCTGCAGGTCTATCCACCTGCAATCTGCCTGCATTGTGAGGGCAGAAGAATAATTTTTGTGGTATGTTGAACATGCTTATAAATTGCAGTGGGTGTGTCAAGAAAGACAAAATAACTAAGACAAATGACACCCAGCAGTGCTTCTTGCACACAATATATACATCTGCCTTTCTGTCAGTGTCTCTGGGGGGAGAAAGAGGGAAGAGAGCCAGCAGGTCACCAACTAAAGAGTGAGGTGGAAGAAGGGTACCTGTCAATTGCATGGGAAGACACAAATTGGGTGATAGAAGTACCAAACTCTTCCTTCTTAAAGGCAAAGCCCAAACCAGCTTCGGAGGAGGGGACTCGGAGAAAGATGTGACCGCCTAACTTATGCTTGCAACGTGTTTGTCTGAACATGGCCAATTTCTGCTTTTGTGTTGCCCACCAAGGCTTGAACTGCTTCCATCAGTCACAAGGATGAATTCACAGCTGTAAGACGTTGCAGCAAAACTGTCTCTTTCAATGCAGGGGAGCTGGGTGGCACAGCACAATGTCAATACAGTGCTTGTAGTTACACGCTACAATGACAGGACAGTCCCGTGCCGGACCAAAATCACGGTGATTGAGATGGTTCTTCACCATAAAGGATGCAGATCATGACAGTTACACAACAGAGAAGACAAGGGGCCAGATCTACAAGCAGATATAGCCACAGCAATTCTCAGCAGGAAACGTTTACAACTCCAGGTAGCCCTGCTGCCAGTGGAGCCTCCTCCCATCACAACTGGGGTGTCCAGGTGCTTCCAGGAAGGAGCCAGGCTCTTGAAAATGGGACAGGATCCTTTAGTTCTGAAAAGGGTGGCAGAATCCCAGCACAGTCACAGCTTAGAGAGAGATACCTTCCTCTATAGCGAGTTCAACAAAGATGACTAAAATAGCATACCTATTTTGAATGGAAATTAACCTAATCAGCTTTAAAAAAAAAAAAAAAAGAAAAAAAGAAAAAAGCAGCAATGGAAGGCAGAACAGAAATAAGAGCAGTTTCTATGAGATGCTCTCCCTGCCTACCATTCCCCAGCAGGCAAGTCCTTGCTTTCATATAAGCTTAGGGTTATCCGAGTTGCAGGCAGCTCTGCCCACTCTGCCTGATCCCCAGGAAATCCTTTCTGCCCTCTCTGGAAGATCTATACATGCCCTCCAGCCCTCGCTCTCACGAGAGCAGACCCCAGTCCCAGCTATGGCTGCTGCCAGTGTCAAGTCCCTCCTGTCCTCACCTGAGCGAGGTGCCCAGGCAGGGGCAGCCACCCTCCCGCTCCAGACGCTACTTCCACCACGCTCTCCTCAAAGGGACACCTGTGCACAGCAGCAAAACCCAAACGCTGCCCATCACAGACAGTGGCAGAGGAGCATAACAGAACGAGGAAAGGACTAGAGAGGGGCGACCAGGATCATCCATGCCATGAATCAGAAGTATGATGGATGTGTACAAACAATGAGTGCGATGGAGAAAGGCTCGGTCTTTCATCTTCTTTCCTGATGTAAGAATTAAAGGGCAATGAATGGCAATAGTAATGATGGATTCAAAACAGAGATGGTTCTCCACACGTGTTGTGGATAGAATAAAGACTAGCTGGATTCAAAAGAGGACAGAAAAAAATTCTTGGATGTGGAAAAAAAAAAAATCATCTATTTATCAGCACTGAATATAAGGCATCATTTCTGACTTGGGAGCTAAAAAAATCACAGATCAGTGGTTGCTTGGAGAATATTTGGATAAAATATCACTATCTGCTTGTGTGTGTCTCATACTTTTCCCTGCATTTCAGGGACAGGATCATTGGTGATCATCAGAGACAGGAAACTAAGGTAGACTCAGTAAAGCCAGGCCCATGGTCTTATGAAAAAGGAACTTCTGTTTACCTAACAGAAATTGTTTTTAAATATGTTATATATGAAGCCCCAGATGCACTGGATATGTTAGCCTAACTGCAAATAGGAGGGTGTCATGTATCCCTGCTCGGAGAACATCAGCATAGCTCTCTCATGGAGGCAAGCACTGACACTAGTAAGCTGCTGCTTATAAAAAAAACCAGAGATCTATTCTTTTCCATTGCAGCCAATCACTGTGCTTTGGAATGAGCCTGAATCCTTCTTGAATTTTTATTAAATAACCGCAGAGGGATGTGGAGGAAGTCAAAAAGCTTGACTCTAAGGTCACTGTCAGAGTGGGACAAGAGGGAAGCATTAAATGAGTATTTAATTACTAATACAAAAGGTGAAAGAAGGAAGCCAAATAAGCAGGACAATATGACACTTTCATGGTGTCTGGGAAACTTAAACCCACGACCTGATACCATGACAATCAGCAAAAACGCAATGTAAGGGACCAAGAAGAGAAAAGCAGAGGAAACAAAGAAATATTGGTCTTGAGAGAATCTTTCTCTCTCTGTTAGGAGATTCGAACTGATTGCATTATGAACCTTTAGTTATTTATTAGTTTAATTTTCTTCGTAATAGAATGTAGAAGGATGCAGAAATCTTCACATCAAAGAAGCAAAGAGACGACAATACCTGCACACAGCATCAACAGTGCCAGCATAACAACTCATCTCTTCACACACAGTGGGACTTCTGATCTCAAGAGTAATTTTAATTTTGACATCATCTAAGGTTTTTTTCTGCTGTATTTACATCCATCTTTGGGAAAATAAGCTCCTTATTGTGCTTAAACTATTCCCTTCCTCTTTTTCCCTTGGGCTTCTATATTACTGATGATGATTTTCTTTCTATACCTCTCTCTGATTATACCTTAATCAGTAAGGAGGATCTTGCCAAATAGGTTCACGTTGTTAAATTTCTACGTTCCTCCAATCCTTTCTGGAATCTCATTCCCAGATTGTAGGCTGGTCAGTTTACAAACTCTTTACAGACCAAAAAGGCCATAATTATTTCCCAGAGGAAAATATATAGCAGCTGGCACTGCTGGTTTCGGACTGAAGAATTTAAAGATCAAGACTCAGCACCTGAAATATTGAAGTACTTGAACAATTTCTTCTGGAAGCTCACAAGCAAGACTCGGTTTATTCCAAGATCACAAATACCAGTTCTCAAGAGGGAGTTAATTTTTTTTAAAATGCTGTTTAGCATTAGAGCATTTCCAAATTTCTTGACATTTAATTTGGAAATGTCTTCTTACAGGATTGCTAAGGAGGCCACCTATTGGCTTTGCGCTGGGGAAGTCTTTGTTTTGTTTTGTTTTGTTTTTTTCCCCAGGCATACACTTTGACATCTTTGTGATGTCAGACACTAGACTGCCTTTGAATGCTTTGTTCTTTAAACATTTTCCTCCCTGTAATTTTTATAACTTTCCTGTTTGTTCTATTTATTAATTTTCTTCACTTTGGTTTCATTTCTGGAGCTTTCTGCGGTTTATTATTAGTATGTACAAAGGTTTAATGCTGGAAAGTATGCATGATTACTGGATTACGCAAACAGAAAACCAAGCAGTGCACACAATTAGAATCCTCACCTAACTGTTATTATGAAGCAACCAGATGTTTTCAAGTGCTGCTTGCCACTTCATCACCTTGACAATTGCTGTGCTAGCCTAATTAAAAAAGGGACAAATCAAAAATATTAGAAGTAATGGCAGCACTTTGACAAAAAGGCAAGTTTAGCTGCCATTGCATTTCCCAAGGATGGCAGTGGTTTAATACTACAGCATCCTGCAATACCAGCACTATCTCAGAAGGAACAGCCTGTAGTACCTTCCCTCAGCCCATGTAAAATCGCAGACTAAAGGTCCTTTGGATGTTTCATTATAGGGAACAGTAAATAAAGCTAATTAAAGGAAATCTCTTGTTCACATTACCCAGCCTTTTAGGAACAACAAGGCCTAAAACTGTCATACTATATAAGTCATGAGTTCTGCAACTCTTAATTTTAAAATTACGTATGATGTTCCTGTCAAAACATGTCCCTCTACAACCTGAATTATTATCATGAGTGGGAAAAACATGATGTTTAACTCGCAGAAAGAAACCAAATGGAAAATTTAGACTTCCTTTTAGCAGTAAATAATGTTAAAAGAAGTGGCATAGAGCACATTTCAACAATCGGCCACAGGCTAAATAAGTGTGAAACAAAGCTCAATGAAGCAACACAGTGGATTGATTCATTAGGTTTGCATACCAGCAGAGCTTGGTTCGCACCCTGTCTTGAGTTAGAAGCAAAAATAAAAGCAGCCACCTCAACTTTAGCTTTCCTCGTTATGTTCTCATGTGGAGAAAGCGGCAACGATCACAGGCAGCTATATTAAGACGGCAACAGGAAACTGAGGTAGCAAGGTTTTTCCATGCAAGGGTAACAATGGGAGGTTAAAGCAGCAATTTTCATGGAAACAGAGATACATATAGTTGGGGAAAAAGTAATCCCTGCCCCTGTGGCACTGAGACAACACTTCCACCATTTTGTCACATCTCCAGAACAAGATGTACTTTACAGTGACTGCTGCTGTAGCCAGTAGAGCCAAACTGGGAAGGTAGGTACATTTTTTTCTTACCATCTGCTTGGCTGCAGCTGTACATTTTGTCAAATATACACTTTAACAAATATAGCACTTACAATAAGAACATTTTTAAAACCTAGGAATCTGCTGAGACACAGTATGGCTAAGTCTGAATGAAGATGCACCTCCATCTCATACATGAAAACAAGAGTCTACTGGTATAGAACAGGAGATGCAGTTACTTTCTACCAAAGTTTGCTTGAGAAGTATTTTCTAGATTCCACCCTTCCTTTTACTAATGGAGCATCAAAGGATAGCAAATACAACATACTTACGATTTTATTATATTATTATGTTAGTATCTTATTCTGCATTACTTCTCTGCTTCACCCCAGTATTTTTGTTCTGCATGGCACCCAGAGAAATCTCTGTATGCACTGTATGGTTATTATGCCAGCTCTTTCCCACAGTCTTCTGACCATGTCACAAATTCTGTTGACTTTTTTAATTAATAATTTGATAGCCATTGATAAACATTTCCTTAAATAAGCAAACACTATTCGTTCGTTAAACTCACTGAACCACATTGGGTAAAGCAGTTACTCAGCATTCAGCCAGCCACAGCTTCTGTTGAGAACCCGCTGTTCAGCAGTTTCCCAAAGATTCCCAAGTTTTCTCACAGTAGTTTCATAAGAAGTTTCAACTGACACAAATCAGCCCTCCTGCAAAAAACAGGCAGTCTTGTCCTCCCCCATGCTGCCAGGTTCTTGCTCCTCTCCTCCTCCCCAGTTGATACATGAGCTCCACCACTCAAGTAGTCAAATCCACCCTGGTTGTTGAGGTAAGCTAAACATAGTCTCTAGGGTTGTATCTTTGCTAGGTTCAGCCCAGTCCAGACAAGGTCACTGGTGTGGCTCCCTGCATGGTTGCACAAATGTTTGTACCCACTGCCCAGACAGCACGGAGGAAAAAAGTGCCGGACTAGCGGTAGGCAACTAGAAATAACATCATGCATGAAAAGGAGGTATGGCTTCTTTTGATGACAAGACCAGAATATGCTGGCTTAAATACCTTGCGAAGCAATGGTGTAATGCATAACCTAGGCAGGAAAGAAAGTTTGTGCTTCTCCTCATGCTTCCAGTGAAGAGCAAGAATTAAAAATTCCTGGGAGGAGCGAACAGATACTCGAGGAAAAGATCTAGGAAAGTGGCCAGTGACAGTCACTCCTGAGGGCACTGAGCCCACTCTAGCTGTACAAACTGTATTTATTAATTTGATCAAGCCCTAGAAATACTGAAACATAAGACTGCCCTGCACAAAGACCTGTACATACTGGGCCTGGTTTTCAAAATCAGTGTGTCTGGTTGCCAAAATTTCTCATGCAAATCAGTTACCTCCAGAAAGTGATGCTTGCCTGCGCAATTGCCTGAAAATTGCCCAATCTGCATATACAAATAAACACAGTTCCAGACTGAGTAGAGGGATAGCACTGCACATTCACTTCCAGCAATCAGCATTGCTGTGTCAATAACTGACTTCCCCCTCCCCAAGGATTTCCACTGCATTTACTACTTTATTTCTTACAGATCTAACAACAGAAATGCCTTTTCCTTTGTTTTACCTCTCTAATTTTGGTTCTTATGTGTAACAAAGGAGCTACAAAATATTATGAGAGAAGTAGTAATAGGGGAGATGATTATACTTATAAAACAATGGACAACTCTTCCAAAAGTTTGACTCCATGATTCTACTTACTTTAACTAGCAAATTAGCCATGATGATCCAATCACATATCATCGGAGGTTGCCAAGTTGTGTTCACGTAAACCTCTTTTGCCAGGAATCTTTTTTTGCCTTAATTAGGGCAGGAAGGAGGGCCTCTTTCTATTATTAGTGTTAAACATTTTCACCTCAAGACCAATAAAAAGAGGAGAACTTCAGTCTTGGAGGAACAGCACAAATCATAGCCCTTTCAGCTACTGGGCTTGAATGGAGAGAACTTATCACCTGGTAGAAACTGAAAACATGCAGGAAACAAGCAATAATGGTTTGGACAGAAGGAGTTTATTAAAAAAAAAATCCCTTTCCCAAGGAGACTGGGGAATCTCCCTTCATTCCACAGCTTCCCTCATTTTGGGAAGAAAATGTTTGAGAGAGACAGAGCTGGAAACAGAAACAAACATCCTTTTAAAAGCCTTGCAACAGTGGAAAAGAACACCAGAGCCAAAAATCCCTGCTGCCTGCAGCAAGAATCAAGTGAAAAGCCTGCTTGTTCCTGCCAATTAAAATTTGTGGTTTTCTTTTGTAAGAAATGGATGGTTTATAGTGTTTTGCTGCCACTGGTTCTCCAAGGAAAAGGAAACTAAACACCTCACCTTCACTAGGTACAACATTTATCACAGCTATTCCGCATCTTTAAAATGTGTCAGAGTCCCTTAAGAATGTTTTAAAAGGGGAGAGAAAAAATGGTAAGATGGGACAAAACCCCAGAACAACCATTTAAAAGGTGTATTAAATGCACATGAAAATTTCTCAGCTGCATTGCCTAAGAAGGATACCTTAAGTCCTCTACATTCCTTCAGGAGGTTCCCGAGGCCTTGTACGAGAAGGAACATATGCTTCTTTGGTTTCTTCTTAATGCAGTTTCAGTAATATTACATGCCCATCAGTATCCTAGTGCTTTCCTACCTGTGCATTGTAGGGGAGTGATAATACCAGGAATCCTCCTTCTTTTGCTTCTGAGATTCCTTTGCTATTGTGTTTGTACCACCACTCTTCCCCTGTAAAAACAAAACAGAAAAAGAGTACGACACCACAAAAGAACACAAGTTATAAGACATATGCCCCTGCAGTAGTTTTTAAATGTTTTGAGGCATCTTGAAAATTTCTAACTCAAGAAAAAGTTAGAAGAAATAACACTTAGATAAAACAGCTAGCCAAGCATAGCCAGTTGAACCACAAGGTCACAATATTTTCTATAAAGTGAATTAGGGAACAGCAATATCGTTTTTTACATCTGTTGGTAATACATGCAATACTTCTGGTTAGAGCTGTAAAAAACACAAGTACCGACCTTATATGTATTAGGAAAAAGAATATTCAGAACGGAACCTCACCTCCATTCAGCAATAAATGACTAACAGCAGGACCGTGAGATATGCATAAGAATCAATGTATTATTTAAATTTATTTTTTTCCAGAAAGGTTTTGAAAGCATGCTGCACATGTCCAACTGCATCACAAGCATAATTTTCAGTTTTATTACATCTATCTTAAAATGTGCCAAAACACTTCTTGTAGGCACATTAACAATGTACATTCCCAGACAAACATTTATTCAATTACAGCACAAATTACAATCTGTCCAGGTCTCTTTCCCCTTTCCTCCATATTGGCTGAGATCCGTAGACAGCTTTGCAGTATGGTAAAGAAACATTTTCAATTTTTCACTTACAGATGACTAAAAATTCTTTAATGTATAAAATGAAGTACAACAATCAAAGGAAACATCTAGGAAATTCAACATTTTAAACTCAATTCACAAGTTTTGCCACCCACGCAACACCTGAAAAAGACTGTCTCCTTGAGATCAGTGCCCTCTGGGTTTGTGCTGGCATGCAATCAAAATTCTCATTTACTTCTAGCACTTAATTTAAAAATAAAGGTATGAATTCTAGCATTTAATAACATTCTTCTTCTGATTACTCATAAATCTTTATATTATTCATTCTTAATCACCTTCAGAAGTTAGAACATTTTATGCACAATTGTCTCTCTTACTTCAGTAAAAAAGAATCAATATGCTTTTCCATTCTATTTCTCCTATTTGCTGCTCCAGTTAGTCTGCCCCCTCATCTGTTTTTATTAAGCTTTACTTTATTTCTGAGATCGAATTCAAAAGCTTAGCCAACAATGGGGCTGCCTCTTGTTTTAGTTCCTTAATTTCCCTCCTAAATCAGCTGACAGCCTGCTGGGGTGCTGGGGTGGACCACTGTCTCTTTTTCTTGCTGTTAGGTTGTTCATTCTTCCATTTCTTTGAATTAAACAGTGAAATTTTGCTCACTAATCATGTTGTTTTCTTAATTATATTGTTGTCTCAGCTTTTCCCTGATGACTTCCACCTTTAAATAAAAAGTAGGGGCTAATTTTTAAGGCTTATACACAGGTCGGACACTTACATGCCTTCAGCCCTTGAAGTGTTGCTAGATACATTCAGTGCTGCATCAAGTCACATAAACCTGGGCTGTCTGTAGAAAGGAATACTATTCTCCCTCCATGTGATCCCTTTTTACATCACAGCAACTGAAAGTCACATTTTTTGTGACGTGGACCCACATTTCCCCAAAGATATATTTGAATTCCAACATCTGAGACACACTTTGTTCACATCGCACTGTGCAATTACCGTGCTACTATTTAATGTGATACCGCAACTGCACAATCTCATGGTGTGGAGAACACGTAGGAAACATCACACATCCAAACACAAAGCTCAGTCATGGATCTCCTACCCTGTCCCTCAGGCGCCAGCAGGGAATCATTTTCATGGCAACTGGAGTGTTTGCGTTCTCCCCTCCTACTGCCAAAGAGCTTCTCACTTCTGCTGATGTCTAAGCAATATTTGTCTTTCTCTGGGGAAGGAAGGTAGAAGACCACCGTGAACATGCCCTGCAGGCTCATTCATTCACCCAAGCAGGAGAGTCTGCGTGAAAAACTGAATTTGCAGTCATCTGTGCCTGCCGCCTGCTCCAGTTACAAGCATTGGAGGAAGAATCCCTAGGATTTCCTAAAAATTAACACGTTGGCTAGATGACAGTGCCGAGAGAATAACAAGATCCACAAGTTTTCTTAGCCAAGCTGTTTAACAAGAGAGAAAGACAAAAAAGTCACCAGCTCTTACTTTTCAAAGTCACAGAAACACTTATCAGATTTATTTTTCTATTATCATAGCGGTTGCTTGCCATTGTTTTCTCTTACTATCCTCTTCAGAGCTAAGAAATTACTGGGCCAAATTGCTTTAGTCAGAAATGAGTTGCAGTGCCTCTATCAATCGGCTGTTCTTTTCCTTCATTCTTCTGTTTATTGGTTCAACTTTTCTCCTCCAAAGAAAGTCAAGAAATCTTGCCTCATATCAAATCTTTCGTGGAGTTGCAATCACTACTTTTAAAGATGCTTCCTGATCCATGTCCATTTTGCGTGTAGAGGGATTTTTCCTGATCCATGCTCATTTTGCATGTAGAGCGTTTCCAAGATGTGACTGCAGAAAAATAACGTGACTTAGAACAGTGTTTCAGAGGCAGGCGAAAGGCTGCTGGGCCTGGATTCCCCAACCTACAGGGTAACAAGTCCATCCAAAATGTTTTGGGTTTGTTTTTTTTCTAGAGCAGTGCAGTAAAACACAGCTAACTTCCATATTTTTTTTTTTTAAATGTGGTACATAAAGAAAACAAATCACTCTAAAAGAAAGATATGATGAGGAGAGGACTATAGTTCAGATGTACTCCAACCTACAGAAGAGGCAGACAGACCTGTGTCTCTGAATACAAGCAGGGCTCCCCACTCACTGTTACCTGCAGCAGCAAGAGATACAACCTATAACGTAAGTAAAACGTTTGTAACATAAAGGTCCCATTTTCCATTTAAGCTTGGGTTTTTTCACTTGCTCAAACTTCAAATTGGCCTGCAGTTTATATTCTGCTTTTGAAGTGGTAGAAGTTTGTTGGGTGCCATCAGTTTCCCTTGCCCACAGTGGGGCACCTGGTGTTCCGACACACGCCATACTGCATTCTTCCATCCTACGAGCATGGAGGCTTCTCCTTCCTTCCAGCTCTTCTCGTTATGCTATGCTCAGACTCTTGTCTGCCTCTTCAAATGCTCAGAGAATTGCCACATCAGAGAAGGCAAACTAATTTCTGACTAATGGGCACTGTGACAGCGTAACTCTCTCATGACAGGAAACCTTATTTACTTATTATCCAAACAAGTCTAAAGTTACAGAAAAGCAAAAACCTACTAAGCGGAAAACCTGAGATTCTGTCTTCTGCAGAAAGAGTTTGGAGGGCAGGAGAAGGATCATTCCTCCAGAGTTATTTAGCCTTGTCTGTCTCAAGAGACTAGGAGAATATTCTTGGTCTTTGATCATGGACCTAGTCGTTCAGGAGAAATTTCTGATCTTCCTTAAATTGCCTGTGTCCCCGAAGTCAGTCCAGGTAATCTACTCTCTTGTACCTCCCACCTTGGGGAGCCTCCCTGGTAAGCCTGAAGTCCTTATATTACGTAAAGGTAGGCCCCCACCTATGATCAGAATAGATCTGACATGGAAAGTGTATTTAGAGCATCCCTAAGGCATGCTCCTTGGAGTTCATTCAGAGATACTGTCAAAAGAAGAGGAGGTTTTTGTTATCTTTTGTGTGGTAGCCCAAAAGTTAAAAACACCTACCAAACAAATGGGAGATCTGATCCCACAGCAGCACTTTCCAAGTCAGAAAGACACTGAAGGAGGAAGTTTTGAAACACAGTCATGAGTGGCCAGGAATACAAGATTCACAGGATCAGATAATGAACAAATCGAGTATAAATCTGCCCTAGGATTTACGAGTTGGAGAGTTCAGACCAGGTCTCCTGGCTCTCTTGCAGAATGTTTCTTGATTTTATCCAGTACATATGTAATTTAAAATGCATAAACTTTTCCAAGAAAACAGATGAAAAGGTGCTAAACATAGAATTACTCTCATAACTTCTACAGCATTAGATAATGAAGGAAGTAGTAAAAGTAACAGTCCTAAATGTGCATCTATTGTGGATTCGGAAGACTTTCTCCTTCTGAGAAGGAACAAACAACAGGCAGTCTCCTTATTTTACTTTAATAAAGTAAAACAAGTGCAGAAGACAAAAGGTGGATACTACTGAGACAAGCATTATTTTTCAGAACCTTTCTGTAACCAAATTTGACAAAAATCTTTAAGAGATGACAGTAAGGAAATTTTGCAAACTAAAAATTTTTGAGAAATTCTTAGGCATGCTGTTCAGCCACCACCAGTCCTCACTGGAATACATAATTTTGTAATATTTCAAGTTGAAAGCTGAAGAATAAAGGAATGCAAATATCTTTCAAATTCTCTGATTTTATTCCTGTATCTTCAACTTGATAAATAAATTAATAAACATTTGATGCATAAGTTATTCTTTATTGGGGCAAAAAAAAAAATATGTAGCTTTCTGCAAAGAGCAATACACACTATTAGTACAGCAATGACAGAAGGCATTATATTAAAGGGGTGCAACATGACCAGCTTGAAACAGCCCTCTGGGGAACAGAATAAGCTAGTGTGCATTCATAGACAAGAAGTTAGGAAAACATTAGAGACTGCTCGACACGAGCTTTCAACAGCAAAGCCAGTGTTTTGCCAAAACCTTGTGCCCCTCCAAGGTATACTGGAGCTCTCCATTATGCCGTATGTTCTTTTTTGTGAGCCAAAATTCTATTCACATCACTGAAGCTTCTCACAAATAAGACTAACACAAATGCATGTGGCCCACAGATCTCATCAAAGAGAAGGGTTTTGCTCCACACTTGGAAAAACAAAACCAGTTTATACATACTATGTACAAGATAGAAAGGATCTTTGTTATGTCTGCCTGTTGAATTCTAAACACATTTTAAATTGCCATGGAATAAATTTTCAGACACTTACGACAGTAAGCTGCTAGTTAGAAGCCAGGATAATTAATTTAGAAGGCACAGAAGTATGTTGCTAACAGACAAAGTAAACAACAGGTCACAAGACCTGTAACAAAAATACATGCTACATTTTCAGATCTAAGAAGTGTGCTAGAAAGGCATGCACTTATGTTTCATAATACCCAGGTTATATTGAAGATAAACAATGAAGTCTAAAACAGGACATTTTTGAAATAATTTATATGGTACTCCCATGATAACTGAAGATCAAGTAGAATAATTAATCATCCTTTCTGAGCCAAAAGAGATAGGACCAGCCACAAAGACATGCAGGAATAATAAAGAACTAAGTCTAGCTGGTTTTATCAGGAAATTCAGAGTCTACTTAGAAAAAATGTTGCCTTTACTCAGAGAAATGCATGAATAATAATGAGAACTAAACCATGATAAATAATCACTCTCATTGACATAAAGGAAGACCCAGTTATTACTAAATGTTATAGGGGGATTTATTTAGTACAGGTTTGTTTAGACAGCCTCACCTGCTCTTAAGGTAGCTGATATGCCCAAGGAACGCTAGAATGACAGTGGCTAAGGAAGACTGTGGAGGGACACAGCTCATCAGCCCCCCCCGACTTGTCCTTACACAGCTTCTCATCTCATACCAAATATGTGCAGGGTTTTCAAGGGACTGGGAAGGAAAGCTGTCCATGTTTTCTTAAGCTGAACACCTGAGAGAATTCTGGAGGGCCTGAGGATAGCTAGGAGTCACAAGTGCAGGGAGACTGAGTAGTGGGGACTCTACCTCTGCTGGCAATTTGCTGTGGTAGATTATTTTGGCCAAGATCCTTGTGAATCTTGGAGCATCCAACTCACTGGTTTTTTGCCTGCCCAATTCCAATAGAAAGCAATGAAACTTAGGCATCTAAAACGTTCACTGAGATCTTAATGCCTTTCCAACCACCCACAGTCTGCATGTGGAGATAAAATCCCTGTATGAGAAAGGTCAGAATGTCTCAAGAAGCAGGCTAAGACACATCCTTTACGTGCTAAAAAGATTCTGAGGCCTATTCCTTGTATTAACATTGGGTCCCTTCACAGGAAGGGGTGCGACATAAACATAAGATATATTCCCAAAGACAAGAAGTTACTTGCAAACAGACATTGAAGGAAACAAGGTACAGCAACACTGTGCCCATGGAATACCAAAAAGCAAACGAGTGCAAGAGGCAAAGGCTATCCACGCATAAAGAAGATGTAAGACATCTTTTCAGAAAAATGCATGTAATACGTAACAAAAAAATGGAAACAGAGAAGATAATTATCTGTAAGAACTTATATAGTAGACCTTCAAAAGACCGCATATTCCCCAGAAATAGCTAGAAAGTCCAGTTTTTCATGAGCCAATATAACATCCTTTTCACAAATAAGTATGAATTAGCATCCCCACAGCAGAAGTCAAAATAACAGCATATGCTTTCAAAAAAAATATTATTTTTCTCAGTGCTCTCTATTGTGTTGTGAGGGTCCTAATCTACCCTACATTCTGGCACCAGAAATATTTATTTAAAGCTCTTCCTCTACTCCAAGACTGCTCTGAAACATCCATCCCTTGAAGAAGGTTATTCTCATCATCAAATACTGGTGCTTACCTGTCCCAGGTCTGAGTTACTTTGCCCTTCAGACTCATAAGGCATGCCCTGATCAATGAAAATCAGGATGCAGTATCTATGGATTCACAATGATCAGGGTACTAAATGCTACAGACTACTTTGGCTTCCTCTTCCAAAGGAGGACCACAAGTTAGGTCTGGCTAGCTTTGGGGAATCTGTGCTTAACAGATAACCCAAAATCCCTGCCTAACTACTGGATTACCCCAGACTTTTCTAAGTTGGGTCAGCACCTTTGCCACTGAGTGCTGCCCTATTCAGACAATGCTCTAGATCAACAATTGTGATCTCCTGCTTTAACAGGCTGACATGAAAATCCAAAAGAGGCATGTTTCTTGTAAAAGGAGATCATGCCTGGCAAAGCTACTGGAGTTCTTCCTCTGACGACAGGGGCTGTTACAGAAAAGATGGAGCCAGACTCAGACAGAATCAAATATACTGATTAACCTGCAGAGCCCTTTGCAAAGCCCTATAAAATATACCTTCTTATACATTCTTTTTAATTCTTTTGGATTACTTCTCTGCAAGCATAAGACCTGCTGTTTGCTACTTAAAGTCCTGTCTTCCCTCATATCCTCTAAACCAAAAGATCTACTGTGAGACCAGGAAAAAACATAACTGCACAACTGCCATCTATCCATTTTTTACACAACTCAATAACAAAGATCCAAAGAAGAGGAAGAGTTACAAAAAGAGATGCTTCCCTTCTGTTCCAACTTTAACTGCTCCATCTTCAAATAATGGCTCTTCTCCATATCACGATGCCATTATCCGATCTTCTTGTGACAGAAAAACTGCTTTCTCATCTCCTCTACAGTCCCCCAGTTGTTTTGCAGAATCTGCTGGTGTTATTGGACAGTTTCAGAACAACCTTCATCCATTCACTTTGAAGCTTTCTCATACCCTAGAGTGCCCCTATATTTTGATATTTTCTGTTTTGCAGCTTTGACCACAGACATAGAGAGTGTTTTTATCTGCAAGACTAAGTCAAAAATAAGTTAAAAGACATTTGGTTGCCCCTACAAAAACAACTTTATCTGAAAAACTGAAATAAATGATGGTGGGCTAAAGAAAGATTTTGGGTTTGTTGGGGTTTTTTTTAGCCAGGATTTTCTCTCACTATTTTTCTTTAACAATTTATTCCTGTCCCTTGACACTGACAGAAGGACTATCTTCTATGCTTGTCTTTAGATGAAATTTGAAGGCTAAGAAAAACACTTCAGATGATTTGCTGCAGTGAGTTCTCGCCAACATAAATGGCAGAGGTTTCAACCCCTTGAAACAGCATATCTTCTCTATTTCTAACCAATTTATGAGTGGCTACATGGCAAATGTAAAAAGGACAAAGGATCCCTATTCTAAATCCAGAATACATTAGTTTGTCAGAGGTCCATTGCAATAGATGAATGATGCTTTGGGTGTTTTTTCTCGCAAGCGAATCTGTGTAACAGCATAGATACCAATAGACAAAAAGTATGTTAAACTGTAAAATAATCCAGAAAGAGGATAAGCATTAAGAACTTTCTATTTCTGGTGCTTTAATTGCTGCTTTGTTTAGTTTATTGAACCATCATATTAGTTTAATTGAAGGTAACAAATATACTCTTCCAAGAATCAATTTGGACTCCCAAATATATTTCAAATTAACCTTCCCCTATATTACCAGTTTCACTTCACTTAATTTTTCAGTAATCATTTAGGATAACAATATATTTTATACTAGGTAATGCTTATGTATATTCTTTGTGTTTATCTTAGACCTACTACAAGAACAAAACTGTTTCTGCAACTCTAAATTTTTGATCGTATCAGGATACTAATTCCTGCCAATAGCAGATATATTCACAAAAACCTAAGTTGTTATTTGCCCACCAACTATTATAAAGTTGATTATTTCATTCCTCAATTAACAAAGGAGAAGATAGACAGTGATATTAAATGAAATCTGGACTTATGGATAGCCCTATATAAAACTATTAATTCCAGTTTGCTTTCTAAATGAGAATAATTCTGATACAGATCTTGAAATTCTTCTATAAGAATAGTCCCTAATTCAGTATTTTTATCAGCATATATAATGTGATCATGCCTCAGTAAATCAAAAGCTTTGGCCAGGCCTATAGCTATTGCAGCCAATTTATCATTACCACTTTAATATTAATAAAGGAAAGATACTGCCTCCCTTGCAACCTGGAACTGCTATGTAATATTTTGATCACCACTTGCAAGCAGGGTAGCCAAATTCTTAATATACAACCCTCTTCTAACAGGACAGGTAGTTACATATGTGCAATTGGAAACCTTCAGTCTCAGGGATAAGAATAGCTTCATTTTCTTGAAGATACTGGAGAAATTGTTAAATACTTAAATCATAAATTATGTTTCTCAACATTTTCTGTGGGCATCATTTAAAAGTGCCCTGGGAATCTTTACCTTTCATCACTTCATATACTATTTTTTTTAATAAAATTAAAGCCCTTTCATTACTAATCAGTTATCTATGAAAGTAATACATTTTCCCTTTGCACTATATACTGGCATTTCCAAAATGCCTGCTTAGGGGCCAAGGTCTTTCACAGGTAGAGGACATATAAGAATTATAAAGGACAAACTGGATAAAAGTTGTCCTGTGCCTTTTTAGTATCATCTCTCTTCTCAGTGATAGACCCTTTGTGTGATAAATGTTATTTAAATTGCTGTTTGCAGACATAAATATCATAAGCTAATGGTAAAGACACTAATGCCTCCTATTATATTCCTAGCACTCACAGGCAAGGGACGCTGTTCAAACATTCACCTACCATTCATCTTTATTTGTGGTGATTTTAGAATGAACATGAGAAATTCCTTTTCCAAGCTGACCATGGAAAAGGTACTTCTAAATAAGCCCTGAGAACTGCAAGTTGTGTGATGGTAACCCTGCTCAGACTTTTTCATATACTGTAGTTGTGATTCATCAGAAGTTTGTTCATTAGGATTGTGTGTTTAATTCCAGATCAGCATGTATACTGGTATGTCTTTTCCCTGTTTCTTCTAATCTAACTAGGTGAATACAAGGCATATCTACAGGATGAACATTTGCAACTTAAAACCTGTCGGCAGGGTATCCTCACAGCAAAAGCTTGCTGCGTAATGGGTTGTGTTAGCCAGCAGGTCCAGGGAAGAGATCCTTCCCCTCTATTCAGTACGTGTGAGACCACTTCTGGCCTGTTGTGTCCAGTTTTGGCTTCACCAATACAAGACAGACTTCAGTATACCAGAGCAAGTCCAGCCAAGGCCACCAAGCTGGTCAGGGGGCTGTGACACAGGATGGCCAAGGAGAGGCTGGGGCAGCTGGACTTGTTCAGCATTCAGAGGCGGCGGCTTCAGGGAGGGATCTTATTGCCATCTACAATTACCTAATAGAAAGGAGTAGACAAGACAAACGCAGACTCCTCTGAAAGGTGCACAGCAACAGAATGAGAGGCAACAGACACAAGCTGGAACAAGGAAATTCCAACTAGATAGCACAGTATTTCGATTCTTCGCCACCGCTGAGGGAGGTCAAACACTGAAACTTGCTGCTCAGAGAAATTAAGGGATCTCCATCCCTGAAGACATTCAGAACTTGACTGGACACAAACTTGAGCAACCTGATTTAGCTGGCCCTGCTTTGCACAGGGGTTTGACTAGATGATCCGCATAAGTCCCTTCCAACTTAGACTACTCTGCGAGTCTATGAAGGGCAGACAGCTGCATGCTGCATTCATATATGCACCAGAGGACTCAGTCACCTTGTCACAGTTGTGTAAACGAGTTTAAATGGCTTTTGGACTGAAGCTGACACACATCTCATCACTTGGGCAGCGAGTCCCAGATGTCCAGCAAATGGGCAAAGCTAGCAGGTAGCTGTCTGCACCTGCCTTCATAGACATGGTGTGCAGGGAACAAAGTATCAATGATATTCGATTAAGAGATAAAACCCATCACTTCTACTTTCAAACATTACCCGTGATGAAAAAGACATCAACCTCTTGACAGTCGACTGGTTCCACACCCCCGTGAAATGTTAGCATACCTCCCCATGCTACTTGGTGTGCTGGGCTCTTAGTCCCTACCTCTGCCCTCCACATGGTATCTGCACACATTTCACCTTCCCGTTACTTTGTGTCTGAGTACCAGCTTGCTCTCTCCTTCAGAAGAAGATTTTTCTTTCTTGGGTCAGATGAATGCTACCTATAACTTCAGCTGCCTGACAACAAGCTAAAGTTCCTCTACGGTCACCAGACAGAAGAAGGCCCCTCCAGAGGGTGATTCATCCCCACTTTTCTTGGAAACAAGACTGGTACATTTCTGAACATATGCAAATCCCGGGTATGCACTCTTTAGGCACTATTTATTTATGTCTTTAGCTATCTTCATTTGTAAAACTTTCAGTGAGGCACAGAAGAGAAAGAGACCCAGAGATTTTTGGAACAATTTAGAGTAATCTAGTTAGTGTGACCTGCAGAAGGCAGCACCAAGAGCAAGAAAAAAGGAGCTCTACAGAACTGGTTTCATATATGAAAGGGGAAGGTAAAGACAGACATATGAATTATTTTGATCTCTGAAACAAGTTACAGTTTTGTAGATGAGGGCACCTTACACAAGTATGCCCTTACAAAAGGTACAGTATTTATGTACTACTACAATTATGAAGCCTCCTTCAAAGAAATTACACTCAGGAACCTCATTCAGAGAAAAAAAAAAATCCTCTATTTTGCTCCTTTTCCAAAACTCTGCACCAGTATCAGTAGTTCTCACAACTGGGACAATGCTGTTTTGCCAGTCTTACAGACGAGGCTGCACAGCGGCACGAAGAGCCTTTTATCATCACATACAGCTCTGAATCTCTCCTGGCTAAAGAAACCCACAGAGCTGTTGAGACGACACCAAGTCTCAACAGCTGTAAATGGGAGCTCATACTGCTGCAAGGTGAAGCAACCAAGCTGTAAAAGAAAAATCAAACCTCTCCATTTGAAGAATGACAGCAGACAATTTTACATCATACTCAATCTTTGCTATCTCACAGGTCCTCTGTTCTTCCTTCTGGCATCATCTCCAAAGATTCAAGTTGTGTCAATTAAATTCAGATCAAGAGCCGGGATGTGCCAACAGCCTGCAGCTCCTGCCAAGCCCTCGCTGCGTGACGAGGAGCCCACTGATCCAGGAGGTGCTCCAGCAGCAGCGCTCCGGGCAGCTGACAGGCATCAGCCCATACGGCAGGCGTGCAGGGACGGACTGGAAAGAGGAACACTCATATCAATGTCAGCCGAGTCACCAGGGTGCCCAGGCATAACAAAAGAGGCACGTGAGAGACTGTCCTGGCTAGACTAGTGTAAAGGAGTTTCTTTGAGGGACGACAGGAGACCAGCCTCCTTTGAAGCTAGAGGACAAAAGGAGAATGGTCCTCTCATCTCATTCTCCTCCTGTGAGGAAGAAGGAAGATAAACTCATTACCTCGCTTATTTCTCAACAAATCTGTAAATAAAAGACTACCATTAGCACTTTTCAGCAGACATTATCCGTGTGTCAAAACTGTTTAGGGTATGACTTGATATCCTCTCCTTCAGAGAGCACACAAGCAAGAAAAAGCTGCCTTTGATTTATTAAAAATGATCTACCAGTACCGTAAAAGGCAGAACGGGAATGAATACACAGGCACATCCTAAGAGCAGGGCAGGATGAACACCACCTTCACGTTTATGTATAAAGCGCAGTCCACAGCCTTTCCTGTTTATTAGCCTGTCAAGATTCATGCAGCCACAGTACATCTACACTGATATTTTTTGCAAAGTTTACCTGTGTGTTATTCGCCCGTGATTGCACCAATTTAGGCACAGAATGCTTCCCTGTCTGCATGAAGCTTATTGACTTGGGAATTAGATTTTGGGGATAAATAGCATATGAAAAGGACCATATGAAAAAGAGAGTCTTATTTTTTAGTTAAATGAAAGACAGGGTGAGATTAACTAGAATTCAAGCACAGGAAGCAAGGGAAGAGTAAACTAGTGAGAGGCATGAGGATAAAAGCCCAGTGCCCAGCACAGCAGCACGTCCAAACTACGACCAGCTCAGATGTTCGCTCTGGATCTCTGGGAGTGCCAGGGAGCTGAGCAGCCGGAGCAGTGCCAGCGCTGTGCTGGAGCCGATAGAGCTGTCACCTTCAAATTACTGAATTTAGTCCTCAGCTGACAGCAAGCAGGACAACCCACCATCACCCCCCACAACAGATATCCCAGTCACTCCTGTGCAGAAGCCGTTAACAGGTATGCCCCTGATGGCAGGGGGATGTAGCACACTGCAGCTATTGAGCATATAATGCCTACAAGCACCCCCCTGCCCCGTTTTGTTGTATGGGGGGTGTCTTAAGTAACCCCCAAGAGCTGATGCTGGACTGGTGCAGGCAGTGCTGCGCTAAAGATGCCGTCAGTATCTCAGATACAGAAACTCTGACCACGCTGAGAGGTGTTGGAGCCCCACGGTGCTCCACCAGCTCCTACTTCCCATCACTATCTCATACCTAGAATCACCCTACCAGGCAAAGCAGTTCTCAAAAGAGCAGAAGACAACTGTGGGTCGTGGCATATAAACAGCATGGACAATGGAAACAGTCAGACCTAGTTCTTTGCGTAAAGAGATATTAAAAACACTACTGCTTCACATTCACAGCGAACAAAACAGGAGGAAAGAGAAAGAGAGAAAAGATTGGTGCAAGATTGTCTTTCATGTCACTTATGTCCCAAAACCAAGTCTGTTCTATGCTTTCATGCAGTTGTCAGAGGATCTCAGTTTACTAACTCAACCAAAATGACATAACCTTCAGAAGCCAAGTGAGCAGCAGCTCACTGCAGAAGACAGCTGTTGGTACGGCTTTGTTATCACCCCGACTTGTTTTTGTTTTCCACACAGTGCATTATGAAGTACATATTATTAGCACCCAGGGTTCCCTGTGTCCTTTTCTGCCCTGCTGCTACAGGAGCCACATGCTCTTACTTTCAGTAGCTGCACAGAAGCAAGTATTTGCTTATTTTGGCGACTGCTGGCTTCCGTGCATTTCCGCCTGGGGGGGGCGGGGGGGGGGGTGGGCACGGGCACAGGCTTGTCCGGGACAGCAGCACCTGCCAGGCTAAAAAGCTGTCCAAAGCAAGCGTTTGAGGGGAAACAGTTGAGTGTGAGGAAAGCGCTTTGACTCTGAAACACGTCCCTCGGCAGATCTCTCCAGCTGCCCATGTTACCCGCAGGCAGGGTTACTGGCAGGCACGGTGACATCCTGCCCTCCCGCATCAACATTTCATGTGGTTCAAGCTTCAGCCTAACCCTCGTGGAGCTTAGGGGCAACTCTGGCAGAGCTAGACTCCACCACAGCTCGGAGCAGCTTTCCCTTTCTAAATAACCACCATCAGGCTGCTACTGCACTTCATGCCAAATGGCACCAGGCTGCAGCAAAACGGATCGCGACCCTGCCAAAAGCACAGCCGTCACTATAACCGCTAGCCTTCCCTTCCAGGGGTTTGTATCTGCCGTTCCCTCAGGTAGGCAGAAGGAACCAATGTACTTTGAAATCTGCCAACCAACTATGCGGCTCCAGTATAATTCTGGTTTTAATATATTTTGAGGTGCCCGGCAGTGTTAGCAGCGCTTCCTGACCCAGCCAGATCTACCTCCCGTGTTACTGCCCACAGTCTGGCACTCAGCCTTCCACCTCACCCCATTCTTCTATGGGCAGGAAAATGAGCTAGCAGGGCACGCAACACGGCGGAGCACCATGGGGCAACAGGAAAAATCACTCTCATTTCTCCCCAGCGGGCAGTCCGAGCCTGTGCAAAGTTCAGTACGTGAAATCTGCTGGTGACAGGGAGCACCCTGCTCTCAAGATAGGAGACGGAATCACCCTTGGCTCAAACCAGATCAGCAGCTGTAGCAGTGCAAAGTCTCCTGGAACAAGCCACCTTCAATCCATTTGCTTCATGGGGGTGTCAGGCTGGTGCACAAAAGCCCTGCAGCAAGGGAAACCGAGACACAGCCATCTCCAAGCCGTCTCTGCTAGATGGTCTTCTGTGAAACCCTATGGAAATTTGAAAACTGTTACCTGCCAGTAACAAATTGGCTCCCCTTGCACGCACCAAATGTGTCGTATCAGGTGGCTCCAGCCCAAAGCATGGAAACTTGCTGTCTCAGCACATCTGGATTTGTGTTTTGGCATGGAAGTGTAGGTTCTGGGGGAAATTAGCGATAATGGTGCTCAGCTTTAGACCATCTGAACGGAACACAGCCATTCAGCCTAAATTAACATCATAACCCAAGCTCAATATGGATAAAATAATCTTTACCCAAGCTACTCGCACTGTCTCCTTTTTCTGTCCAGAGTATTATGCATCCTGCCTGTCATAAAAGTTTGCACCTCAAGGCTGCTTTCCACCCAGGTATCCTATTAGGTCTGCACCTCTAACAATGTTTGAATGTGTCTCTACAGCTCCCAACTCCGTAAGTACCATAGTTTTCTGCATAATGTATCTAACTTCCGTTTTTCCTTTTCAAAAAAAGGCTTCTCATTTTACACTGCCAAAAATATAACCTCTTCTGCCACAACTATGGCAACAATTTTCTTGTCCAATCTTACCACAGGACTTCACTGTTTGACCTCTCCAATCTTATCACCCTTCTTTTCTTCGATTCCCGCTCCTTTTCTGGCTGTCCTGGTTTAACCCCAGCCGGCAGCTCAGCCCCACACAGCCGCTCGCTCACTCGCCCCCAGCAGACGGGGGAGAGAATTGGAAGGGTAAAAGGGAGAAAACTTGTGGGTCGAGATAAAAACAGTTTAACAGGGAAAGCAGAGGCCGTGCACGCAAGCAAAGCAAACCAAGGAATTTGTTCACCCCTTCCCACGGGCAGGCAGGCGCTCAGCCATCCCCAGGACAGCCGG